>JARK01001403.1:711748-740852 GCA_000688135.1 Ancylostoma ceylanicum | reverse complement strand
GGGGGGGGGGGTTCGTAGATTTTCCACATATCAAAGGGGACTTCGTAACTTTTTTCGCTCGAGCTAAGCTCGTGCCGAACTCTGGTCCCGACCCAGTGGAAGGAGCCAAGGCAAGATTGCAGGATTTTCGTGTCAGGTACTCCCTTGCTTGTCGTGCATGAAACGCAACTTATATTCTGTTAGAAAGTGAAGGAACTCTCTGTAAGATTTTTCTCAGAAGGTGCGTTCTCGGGAGTGAATTAACCAGGAGACAGCCCCGCCCCCGACTCCGCCCACTGGCTCCAGAATAGGTGACCAAAAACGGGGTTTTTTCCGCAATTAAGAGTGGAATCACATATACCATTCTGATCAGCAGTCACTGGAGATTCTTTTAATGCAAAAATTTCAAAAACGATTCTGAGGTGGGACGGTGCCTCTAAGCCCGATGAAACTGCAGTGAGATAAGAATTAGCGTGGATCCCACATATTACGTCAAACATTTCGCAGCTGGAAAATCCGCCTAAATAACCCTCACCACCATCTTCGGGTACTGCAGACCACCGGAAAAAATGGACACCACAAACCATGTAATATCTTTATGGTATTATGCGTTCATAAATTCAAAATTCAACAACAATTTGGCCACAGTAGTAGAACATAAACTCATTTAACATTATGCGGAGATCATACACGTTCTATGTAATAGCATTTAGTTTAACACAAAACCCATTAACAATAAATGTTTCCTGAAGCAGGTAGAGAAAATTGCACGAAATGAGCGAAATTCTCTTAAAGCACGGTGATTAAGGTCGTTAAGAGAAAACAGGGTGCTTCAGCAGATTCTAGTTACCTCTCCTGAAAAGTAAAGCAGGAAACATGGTAGGCTCCAACAGTAAATGGAGCGGCTGGGTAAGGGAAACCGTAATGACCTACCGATTAACCAAATTACTGGCAGGAACTGCCGCGACAGTCTTCGCCTTCACCGGGGTTCCTTCCATGCTCCTTATACGCGCTTCGTTCGCCTCATTCTCGACGAGAGGAACGGAAACTGCAGCCACATAACGAGGTGCGCTATAAAAATGTTCCATATACCTCATAGGCATTACCAAGAAGTACTACCTAACTCGTAGACTGAACTCACGGTCTGTCAGGATATGGAGCGATGAGTTTCTGAAGCAAATCTTGAGTGATCTCCGAATTGTCGATGTTCTGGCCCAAAGCTTTCCGCATTCGAATTCTCTCATTGTCACGGAATGAATCTGGACAACATCATCATGAACTAACGATAAGAAATAACTAATCAATTACCCCAACCTGGAGGTGGAGGCCAAAAATGAGGTTCATCCTCCGTTGGTTCTTTCTGCACATCTGGCATAGAATTACTCCTCTTCAGCTGCTCTTCTATACCGAAGAAAGACTTCCACAGTGCTAACACAAGGTCCGTTCCAAAAATCACCTAGAACAGCCAATCAGGAGAGAGCATCGTGAAGCGAGCCAATTTTTCAGGAGCTCATTGACAAGGGTACAGCGGGTTGAAAAATCCTACCCCTGACTGCAAAGTGAGCATCCGAATCACAAAGACACCATCACTCTTCAAATAACAATCGATAAAACGCCTGACATCCTTGTCACTCTCTGCAATATCCAGGAGAAATCCCAAATAACGACAACAAAGTTTGGAAAATACTCCAAGAATTACCAATAGGATCAAAAGGCATTTCGCTGATTTCCAGGTGTCTCTTGATGAACCTACGGTTCGGATACGGCACGATGGCGACAAACAGCCAGTAGAGGAACGAGCCCAGTGTGAAAACCATCAACATAAGGTACCTTAAAATCACGTTTCACACTTTAGAATTAAAAAAAATAAATAAAAATAGAATTCTCAACAGTCCACTCACCAAAACCACAAGAAAATGAAGATTTTCTCATTGAAAATGTTGATAACCAGCACGCACTGTACAGTATGCTCTTGCACGTTACCCATGACTCGAACCTTCAACAAAAAGACCATAGGAAAATAATCTAATCGAAAGCAAATAAAACCTCAATCCTCTGATACATGACTCACATCAAAATCACAAAGTGAAACACGGGGGAAGACGCCTGACTGTTGCCAAGTGGTACCGTTCAGGAGGTCAATCATTGCTCCAAATCCATACCACGCGTACTTGTCTGTCTCGAGGAATCTCAACTTCTATGTTTTACTACAGTCAGCAGAAATGAATATGAACTGAACTCACTTGTTCATGAGCAGTAACTGGAGGCACACATTGGCTAGATAGAAGAACTTTGTACATAAATACATGGAGGTAACAAAAAACGCTGAATAAGGCAAATTAAACATCCACAGAACGCGATGCGGGCGAATCTGCTTCTTCTGTAACCGTCTATGGAATCGAAGAGCGCCCTGCAATGATTCTGTATCGAAAGTTTTTCAGCTAAAAACGTTCATATTCTCAGCTAAAGCGTAGAAGTTTCCTAATTGGAAGAATCCAATGTGGCCCTCATGCTCCCATTAAAGTGCGGCTGATTACTGACCTGCAAGTGAATTGTGAGAGACTTAATATTGGCTCGTTTGATCTCCGGCTTAATGTTGTTCGGATCAGAGGACAGTTTAACAACCTCATGGATCTTAATGCCTGGAATGAACAGTAAGGCATGGAACTGCAAAAACTTATTAGTATAATATAGATTTTGGTATTAAAAGAAGAAAAATCTAAGCTTTACAAAGAAAGAGCAAGGAAAAAGAAAAGAAATTTGAAGAATAAAGATCCATAGTTCGAAAACAACTCCAAATTGTTCACGTTTCCGCCAATTGAAATTTCATAAGATTCCCAGCGAGTTTTTTTTTCTACTGCCCTCATTCTCAACACTAAACAATGTATTACTGCTACATTTAATAAATAAATGAATAACGAAAAAGGATTGAAAAAAACATTTTTCTTATAAAAAACAAAAAAACTCCTTTCTCTCAGACGCACAAAAAAGTGCAAAAACAAATTCCAAAAATACATAAAACTAAACCTACCAGAATGTCCAGCGAGGTATTGCCACAAGAGGCTCGGAAGCCGGAAGCATGCTGCTTCCAAGAGCAAGAAGAATGGTACCCACTAAAAAACGGAAAACGTTTAACCGGTTTTCGCACAAAATCGAGAGTTAACTAAGAATCACCTGGTAATAACTAATTCTTCGCTGACGCCTTTCAGAGTCAGCCAGACCTGCGACGGTCTCACCCATAGGAACATAGTATGTGTCTTGCGCCCAACAATAATTCTCAGCGTACTAAAGAAAAAAATGGTAATATCCTTGGCAAAGGCCAAATAAGAATATTATATAGTCCTACCTGTTCCCAAGAACTGCTGAACATATCTGGCACTAGACATTCTATCGGTTTCCCTCCGAATTGCTGTAAAAAAAAAACAACAAAATCTTCACAAAATTCTCGTCTCTGAGAATTAAGCTAAGCTCGAAACAAGATAAAATTTAATAGACTTACCTTAAAGCTAACTAACACCGCAAGTCCAATCAAAATGTTGCAAGTGAAATAAGAGTGCAATCTGTCAACAAAATCTCTGTCTTCGCTACCCGCTACATAGCGGAGCATAGACAGTACAGCTCCCAGCACCATGATTCAATTTGTTTTCTAATTTATCAGCAGAAATTAGAATTCTGAGGAGATGACAAGACGTTCAGCCATCAGAACCCAGTAACTTGACACCTTCTTCTTCGAAGAACAGCTTTCATCTGCAAGATGGATGATAATGACACAAGATAGAAGTAAATGTAAAACGCAATAAAATGGGCACATCTCATCAAGTTTGGAAATTCGAACTCGTCTCGGGACTCAGGGCAAATAACGCATACTGGTAATAAATGTTACTGCTGTTCCCAGTCTGCTGTGAACACTAGGAAAAATATCATTATTCGAGCTAATGTGAAATGTGAATGAGAACATGGATAAGATTTCAAGTCGGAAACCCTGAAGAACCAAAAATTATGGGCCCCGACGAACCTACTATTCAGCAGATGCACATAAATGTAGAAAAATCAAGAAGAATTAAGGAAAAGAACTTAAACACTCTTCATGAGGCCACTTTCAACAGATATGTATACATTTTACATGTGTTCACTCTGCTGGAAATGAAGGAAAAGCGTTGTATAATAGACAAGAGGGAACATAAGGAATAGATTTCCCATGATTTTTTTTTATTTTTAGAGATTTTCGTACGACTTCCACGGTTAATTTCACTAAAGAAAATATTTACAAAGATATCACATAAAAAAGAAAATGGGGAAAATATGCAACTGGGAGAAGCAGGAGGGAAACAGCATCACAAAAACTCAACAATCACCTTTTGAAACAGACTATAGCAAATCCTTTGTTGATTCTTTGTATCCAATCGTTACCTGTCAACGGGGCCGCTTCGTAAAATTGTTTTTCACCGAAGCAAGGAGGCAAAGCGAGTGCGCGCGGGACTGTTTTTCGCTTTTACAACCTGAACGTCATGTTGTTTCTCCACTTCCCACCCAAACACTCCTCTTGTCTCAGGAACTTTTTGTATGCTATCGAAAAGATCCAATCAAACGAGCCATTGCAAAAAGTAACATGAGGGTGATGTCCTTCCGTGAGAATAACGAGAAATTACTATGAGTAATTTTAAAAACTAAAAACTAGGATATATGAAAATTATAAAGGAAGGCGAAATCCATAGCATACAATACGAAAGCAGCAAGTGCATCACAACAAGAGTAGATCTGCCCTATTCAGTATACACAACATTGAAAGCACAATTCCCACTGAACAGAACATTCCCTTGGATAACCCCATAGCAGGGGCAACTGAATCCAATGAACTAATCCTCAATGTTTTGCGGTGAACAATTTCAGTGTAGCCAAGAAAAGTCGCTGGAAGAGAAATCCTCTTACGATAATGTCTTCAAAAAGTTAAGGATTTCGCTGTCCCATAACCACGCTCTTTTGTGTAGAGCGACTAAATTAAGTAATTAAGTCCTAAGACTGAAAAACGAAAGGAAAGAGATGACTAGCACTCTTAAACAAGGTTTTAACTTAACCGTTAGTGGGATCTACAGAACCTCGTCATTCTTCGAAGGTCTCAAAAAAAAGTTAATCGTAACAAGGTCCCACTGAAAAGGAACCTTTTACCAAGAACTTCAGGAAACAAACAATCCAAACGCACTGATTAATGGCGCAAATAAATGCCACCGTGAAAAACCGGCCAACATTGGAAGAACAATATCGACAAGCACTGAACAAACAATGCAGGCAATACAAATAGGAAGCCAGAGCAAATGAATATACATAGTCGTTCTGTTAAAGTCCGCCATTTCCCTCTCCACACCTCCACGAAAACAAAACGTCTGGCCGCATCTGGACGGGGAAACCAATCGAAAGGCAACACTCACGCTGTCAATAGCGGTTCTTTCCGCATACAACGCATACAACGGAGGACGTATGAATCACCTCCGGAAAAGCGAAGCCGCGGCTTGTCACCTCCTCGTCGCCTCCCTTCTCCTCGCACTACTATTTACCGACCTTAGTCAAACAAAATGGGTTTCGACGAAGGCGCAAAGCTGACTTACTGCTCTCCTAGATGATCTAATTCGAAAGGCAAACTTTTAGGCGACAACATTCTCCAAGCACTAGCTGAGCGGGCTCTATGAAGCATAGTGGTACAGTCTGTACTGAATCCAAGATAATATTAGGTTGTGTACAAATAAATTGCGTTTTTTGCAGATCAATTTTTGACCTGCTCTTTTTCGTGTATAATTCACTTGATGTTGCCATTGTTGCATATCTTTCAAAACCTTATCTATCGCTTAATCCTGCTCTGGCTTCCATTTGTTTTGCAACTCATTCTTGGATCGCTTCTGACCGGATTTCCAAGATGCTTTCCAAGGCACAAATTCGTACCATTTTGCTTCATGAGTTTAAACTTGGAAAGAAAACAGTGGAGGCTCATGAAAATATTGTGAAAGCATGGAGACGAGATGTCACTTCACTACGCACTACTCAGCTCTGCTTCTAAAGGTTCCGTTCCGGAGGCACGAGCCTTGAAGATGAACAAGGTCAAGGTCGGATCCGTGGACTTGACGACGACGTCCTGAACTCTCTGGTAGAATCGCACCCACAAAAATTTGTGCGTGAGATAGCGGAGGCTCTTGTGTGTTATTTTCCATTGTCATCAAGCGTTTGGAAAAACATGGAAAGGTGAAGAAAATGGATCAAAGGGTACTACATGAACTAGACGCTGAACAGATGCTCAGACGCTACCAGATCTCATTGGAGCTCCTTTTATGGCATGAGAACGAGCCTTTCCTTGACCGAATCGTAACCTGCGATGAGAAGTGGACCTGTACCATAATCGCAAACGATCATTGCAGTGGTTGGACAAAGATGACCCCTCGAAACAATTCCCGAAGAAGAAATTGTACGAAAAGAAGATTATGCTCACTGTTTGGTGGAAATTTGCATTATGAGTCCCTGGAGCCGTGTGAAACCATCAACGAAGACAACTACTGTCATAAAATGAACAAAATGCATGAGAATTTGGCGCGTGCAAGCCCAGCAGTGGTCAAAAGAAAAGGTCCAGTCCTTCTCCACGGTAACGCCGGACCCCACGTTTCACGAAAGACGTCGCAGAAGTTCAGCGAACTGGGCTACGAGATACTGTCTCATCCAGCATACTCGCCGGACCTGTCGCCAACGAATTATCACTTTTTCAAGCACCTCGAGAACTTCATCAGGGGAAGAGTGTTCAAGAATCAAACCGATGCTGGAAATGCCTTCAGCGAGTTCATTGCCTCCAAGACTGCGGATTTCTAATGCAATGGAATTACTTATTTTGTGAAACGTTGGCAGAAATGTGTAGATTCTAATGGTGCTTATTTCATTCAGTAAAGTTGCGTTTGACCTGAGTTATGAACGTTCGAAGTTAACCATCAAAAAACGCAATTTATTTGTACACAACCTAATAATTCTAACTGGAAATAAACAGAAGGTCAGGAAGAAAGAGAGGCAAGAAACAATATCGATGGTGCAATCCACTTATTTAAAGGCTGTACGAAGGCGCTTGCAACAAGTATGCTAAGCGGTCAGAGCGACGAATAGATCTCACATTTCCATAAAACGTTCAGTCGTAAAACGTGCCTTTTATCACTTCGATGCTGTATTTCTAATGCAATCTGTGCGCTCATGTCCACTGATAGAGAAAATCCTATGGAAAAACGTACTTCCATAGAGAATTCCGTGCAAACACTTGCACTGGTGACTGGTTTTCGATAGAGAATTATGGTCCCCTATCTCAGCTTTGAAAAAGAACCGCTGCAAACTTCTGCAAAGACCCAGTGCAGATTGAGTAGAAAAGACTCAAATAAAAATGCTGTTCAACCAGTCAAAAGAACCCGAAAAAAACCAATGTAAAGTGTTTTCACCTCCAATAACTCGCACAAATTCTCCAGGTGCTTTGTGTGTGTGTACACATCTGTCATCGTACCACCAGCATTCGACCAGTCGGGCCATATGGCTGGCACTTGCCCTTACGTTTAATACTGCCAATTAGGCACCAATGAGAGAAACAGATCCCCCACAGGTTGATTTACTGCCGTTAATGCAATGACAGCCCACTTTCACTGGGATAAGTGTGCGAATATTTCACACTAATAAGACATAGGAACTCCAGCAATTCATGACATAATGGACAAGCCTGGCTATTAATACTTTCAGGATATGGGACAGAGAAACCCTCATTAAATATGGGATCCATTGATTGTGAAAGAGTTAATTACGCAGTAACGGAAGCTCAATACGGATTAATGACGCAATATTGCACGTTCTTGTCAGGACCTACCAATCCAACATGATTGAAGGAGTGCTCATTGCAAATGAAGTATCCCTATAAAGTATTCCACTGGGAAAGATAGAGGCGAAGATATTAGAGAAGGAGAGAACGCAAGAAATAGTGCCGCATTCGGAGAGACAAGCGAGAAATGCAAGTCATAGGCACAGATAGTCAGCTTTCGTCGTTTTTGAAACGGACTACAAGTACTCTTATTTTGTACGTAGGAGTGTATTATTACTGCATGGTTCCTCAATTCAGTTAGAAGCCCCGAATCTTGAAAGTATCAAACTTTTGGTACCTCCTTCCAAATTTTGCCAACATGTTGCTATGGCAATGCAATCCCGCGCAGCTCATTAGAAAATTTCACCACAGCAGTATTAGAACACAATTTTTCTCTAAACCTCTGAATTTATCTATCATATCCGGCTAGAACCAAATTTTCGCAGTACTAAAAAGTAGAAAAAAACAAATCTTGAGAGATTTTTCCGACAAATCATCCTTGCCAACCATATGTCTCTGAATCCTTTCAGAAAACTTCTGCACCACTCACTGAATTTCCAAGTGCTCAAATATTGAACTCTCACTCTTACAAAAATGATCATTGGTAAAGATTCTGCGCACCTACATATTTGAGCAGTGAAACCGTTCTGTTTGCTCAGAAAAAGATGTTCAATTCCGGACTTTTCGGTATCGCTCGATTACATTTGCACATATAAATTGCCTCTCTGTCGCTTTTACATTTTGAACACTTTTTTATAGTTACGATCAAACTCAGACTGATGCTATAGGCTGTACTTTTGAATAGGTGCCGAAGTCGCATTGTGATTGGTTGCATGCTGACAATAGTTTAATGTGCATTAGGCTATATTTTACTCTGTATATATTTCAAAACCAAATTTATTTTTTTTTATTTATTAGGTGCACTCAAACGTACTCTGTCATGCACACAGAGAAATGAAGCGAGGGGATAACTGGATGACTTGTCACAAACCAATACCGTAAATTTTGTCCTAATTCAAACAAAATATCATCCTGTGCCTTCCAACAGCAGTAAAAATAGACCTGCAGATTCATAAGGAACCGAATCGGTAGAGAAGTAATATTTTTCGCAGTGAGGGCTTTGTCGTCCTTACTAGTCAGCTAAGCACCCGCCGGTCGCATCTCATAATGCGCCTTTGAGCTTGCCGGGACCACTGCCACAACAGATACACTGACTGATCCCCTGTTGGTCCAGGCAAGCCGGACAAGATCAAGACAAAATTAACTATGTCCTTGAAAATTCCGTCAACCGTTAACACATCTAGATGAATTTGTGCCTAGCTCTTCCAGCCAAAGACCTTATCAACCTTTTTCAAGGTCCTTCGTTAGAATTTGAACATTGAAACATCCAATGGTGAAAGAAAAAAGAAATCAAAATCTGGACATCACGAAGGAAGGGTTCACACAACAGTAAAAACTCGTAACAAATGGGTGTCGCAAAAACTGTCAAATCTCTGAGTGCATCTATCTGCACTCATGCACAATGGTGAGGATTATTGCAGAGACATGAACTCAATTGATGAGATGACCTGTAGAAGTTGAACGGACTTCAAAAAGAAGATAACGGCATAAGAAGAAAGTTTTAATACTAAATCCAATAAATAAATGTGACGAGAGAGCAACGTGCAGCTAGGTTAAAATAGCTGCTAGCACGGATCTCCAACAGGGTCATACAACACAATCATAAACTGCTAATAATATCCCTATCATTTGGTGCAGTTGTTAAAGTCATAGCTGGTGAACAACGCAAGGAAAAATTTAGGGGAGAGCAACGTACAGCGTGGTCAAAATAGCTTAGAACTTTCTGAAATTGTCTGGTAACACGTTTAGAGTTGTAAACAAAAAAGTGGCCGCTAACGGGGTCCAAATGTGATCTCGTTTTGACTGGAGGAGTGCTATCACCTTCACCTTCAGAAATCACACTTAATTCAGAAATCATTTTTTATATTTGAGGTGCTAGAGAGAAAAATAGAACAAAAAATGCAGAGGAAATAGAGAGTATGGCGGGAAGAGCAGGCAATATGCATGGATACTCATCTATGACTGCGTTCGAAATCAAGAGGTAGCAGAGAAAGGCGAGAAGTTTGCACAAATACTCGATTTTTCCAGCTTTTCTCTTCTTTTGAGCTGTTGAACATATCCGCTAATTTCTAAATCCATAAGGTAAGAAGGACAATTGTTCTCACATCAATGAGGAACCATTAACACATCGTTAATGATAGTACGATAATTTTGCAAAAGATTTCAAGTTCAGATCAATAAAGAGTACGCATCTAGCATGCGGAGATGAATGAGAAAATCCTGAGACTGCAGAAAAATGAATTGACAGGTCTATTTAATCCACAAAGCTCGCCCAGTTCTTCCCAAGGCCTGGGAATGCAATGAATGGAAAATGAAATGAGAATGAAGCAAAATATTCAACAAAAGAAATAAGCAAGTGATGAATTATTGATGCTCAGACATCAAACACTCAGCAGTTCAACTAAAGAGGAAACACTAGCATAGCCATCTGGCTTCCTTGAGAACGCATCCACCCCAACACCTACATAAAGATTCTCAATTATTCTCCCAACTGTCTTACACCGACCGAGAAAATCGGGAAAAAAAGGCTTAACCCTAGGTGGGCATTTCCACACAGAATTATGGGCCCCGACGAGAATAGAAAGAAAAGGATGAAAACGCCGAAACATGATCAAACATAGACTTTTGTGCCGAATACAAAGACCATGCAATATGCAGCTGTGCACTCGCCGTCCGCGCCTGGATTGCAACGAACGAACGTATCGATTTCGATTGAAGCCATTTTGTGAATGAGGAAAACATAGAGCAAACCGAGAAGCAAAACGGCAGGTGCTTGAGTATCGAGTTATACGAAGGATGGTCACAACAGTTGTTCAAAAAAGGACAGCTCCTATGCAGGAGACCTCCTGGCAAGTGGGAGGCCGTTCGTCAGGCATAGGAAGATCACAAAAGAGCTCAACTAATCGATTACTTATGGGATCAACAGCGGAGTGCCTTACTAGGAGCGGCTCAATTAGGTAATAGCAAATGATAAAGAGTACTATGCGACACTCTCAGCCCAAAATTCTGAGACTGCTGGTATCATCACAAGTTCCATGGTTCACAATCCAATCTAAAATTCTCAAACCAGTTCAAACGTTTTTTAAGGTTTCGAAATCTAAAGAGTGTAACTCCATCTATCTACGAACAAAAGAACTTCTCATCAGAGGAAATTCTTTTTTTTTACTCGATAGTTTTACAGATGCCGAAAAGGAAGGATATGACCAGAGAAACTACGACACCACAGGAAATATGCAAATAGCTAATGGCATATGTAAAACACTATTATGTTTTCTATGGGCCACCAAAAATACTTTATGGTAAAATTGACCAAATTTCACTGGAAGCGGTAAAGATCCATTAAATTATTCATTAAAATAACCAGCACAACAACAAAAAACAACAATACTACTGCAGCAATTAAATGGCAGGAAGTAAGGATAACAAGATTATAATTATCTTCTCTGGTACACCGGAACAACATATGGTATATTTGATAATATTACACAAAAACAATAGAATTCAACAAAAAAACTATCAACAATGATTACGATTATGATTATTTAAGTGACAAAACCTGTAGGTTTAAAGCCCCGCTAAGGATAGAATCACTGGGTGATTCCAGAAGAAATAAGATCATGCATAGAGATACAAAGAAATGAGAGAAAAAAAAACAAAAACAAAACCTAGTTAAGCTTTCTTCAAACTCCTGAAAATGTACGTCTAAAGTGGATGAAAATGAACGATTACGCTGTGAAAACTCCTGAGCCTACAGCTAAAATTCTTCAGGAATGCTCAACACTTACAGCAGGTCATAAAAAGCATAGACTTTACCCACACCCAGCACAGCCCCTTATACAAGGCAATTTTCATGGAAGAAACTAGGGCGGAACTGATTGAAATCAGTGAGCACCATGGGTGGGAGATAGTCACGCATCACTTTGCTACAAAATATTCAGTTACTTACAAGAACAGTCACTGAACAAATCAACAACACTTACTGACAACCGCAGCAAGGCAACGAAAATGACAGTGTGTACAACTGCAGAAAACCGAACACCATTGAGACCGTTTGATAACTCCTGAAACAATCAATTTTAATCGGTGGATATCGCCATAACACCGAAGGCTGAAAGATGTACTGCATCCTTGTGTGGGAGTACGTTGAAAACAAACGATACGAGGCGAGGCTGGTCATCTTGCGGAACACCTCATGGCGCGAGCTAACGTCATCATCCTAGAAAAAAATTTATTGACACAGCGGGCTTTTGCAAAAACCGACAATAGTACTAAAACAAACGCATATGTGTGATATTTGCAAAGGAAAGGATAAAAATCAGCGAACAAACGTCAGCCCATCAATGAAACGTTTTTCTTATGTCATGTTCACAATAAATTATCAAGCATATACTAAAAAGAAGACGTAGACCAATTTTCTTTCTTTTATGCTGATGTTTGCCTTCAGGCTTCACCAGCAGCAACGGAATAAATGCCTGAAGAGAGTACACAAACGATCGCAAGGCGACTCGCACCAGTGGTCCCGTGGTGTAGCGGTTAGCACTCAGGACTCTGAATCCTGCGACGGGAGTTCAAATCTCCCCGGGACCTTACCCTTTTGCAATCGTGCAGAAACTATCCCACTGTTTTGCTATTGCATAGGAACAATTTTATAGGATAACTTGCGGTGCTCAGCATGCTCAGCTTCGAAATATATGCAAATGCTGCAGAAACACCTCGTACATACGTTTTCCTAACATGATTTCTGGATGGTTTAGTAGGCAATAGGTCATTATAATTATTTAATCATTAAGTTAGTGAATTTATGAGGAATGACATTAGTACATCTAAATATAGATGAGTGGGTCAAAAAAGTTACTATTCCTCTACCCAATTACGTCTTCACATGCATAATTTTGCATAGAAATTAGGAATTCATCTACACTAAAAAAATTGAACTCGTAAGAAAACCTCAAGAGTCCCTAATGTAGCGCCACCTCTAACAAATACATATGTACAAACGGAAATTAACAAGAAACTGTCCTCAACTGAGGAATAGCTATCAATGTGTCTTTTCCTCTAGGATAAAATTGTTGGTGATCATTCTGCCGGTAACCGACCACTTTATTTACTTTATTTCGTAACTGGCAGTCCATAGAAAAAAATCATTCAAAGAACATCAGATCATAACATTACCGTTGCCCATAGGATTTCACGAGGCGATCCAAGTGAAACAGAAACTAGCTCTCCTTGTCGAACAAGAAGAGCCGCCTTTAACTGGGGCACAAAATATTCGTCACGAAGTCGGCCGAATTCTACCTCAAAAAACATTCATATAGTTTTTCAAAAAAATGTCATTCATATGTTTGAAAGATTTGTTTTTTCCTTCCACTGTCAAAGCCAGCGGAGTTATTAGCTGCCTGTGCACAGGGCATGAGAGAAGGGTGAAGAAATAGTAATACGTACATATTGCAATGATTTAAAGCTTTCTAACAAAAAGCTCTTTTCAACTATGGAACACCTATAACACTCCATAACTTACACCATTCGCCGTTTCACTCCCTGGATCATCACCCCATTACACTACCCATGTTTTCTACGTTCTGTTTCAAGAGCTCCAGCTGGTTTAACCCAATGCTAGAGCTCCTAAGTATACTGTCTACAGCATCAGTCACAAAGCAACCTTCTAGCACCCGTAGCTTTGTCCCAACAGGCACAGCTGGCTGTTGCCACCACGAAAAATGGCTGGCAGGAATTGGTGACAATTAACCCGTGTGTCAATGACGGATGCGTTCCGTCGGTAACTCGCATAGTACCCGCTGCCAAAATCATAAATTCAATCTACGCACAATGAAGAAGTATATAAAATTGCCAGAAATATTTCCACCAACATAATAGTGAACAAACCTCAATGACAGTTTCTAGGAATGGCATCTCATTTATAGTAGATACACGCCATTTATGCAAATCAATCAGCTTTCGCTCGTTGGCCTTCAACGCCCGTAGAACTGAGAGGAACTGGGCATGCATCTGAATCGATCATTCCTGTATTTGATCGGAAACAGAACTGGAGGAGAGGACACACTGGATAACCTTCTCAACGGGAACATTTTGGAGTCTGTCAGGGCCCAAATACGACATGTTTCTTAGAGCATGAGCAACTTCTTGTCTTTGGTTGCTGTCGAAATAGCCTTGCGCGAATTCCTGCAAAACTCGCTCAGAGACCATAAGTTTTTTTTGTAGCAGTTAAGACAATCACTTGGAATACAGCGGCCGCCTCAACGCATTCGCGATAGCTCTCCTCATTTACAGGATTATTAGATGCAGGCAAGCCAACCGCCTAAAATGAGCTCTATCTAGACGTGAATGAAAACAGGGTGATGTCTACAAGTCCAATGCTGGATATTCCACCTACTTCATCATATATAGTAGAAAGCACTCGGAGTGGAATAGAATCAAAACGACGCATATCAACGGACTTCACTAACTTTTCCAAATCGTTGTATATCGATGTGAGACTGAACAAATACATATATACCGGTTTACCAGTAGAACCGCAACTCAAAAACAGCGCTCAATAATGAAACGCCGCTTTGGAATGCAGCTAAACATTGCAATCCTGAGAAAGAACTGTGTGAGCAATCACAATTTGGGAACAGCTCTGCACAGTTATAGAGAGAAGCAACTAACTGCGATAGTAGGTCGGCAGCAAAAAAAAAACAAGTCAGAAGAAAAAAAAACACAACACAAATGAGACATAGAAAGACAACAAGAGAAATTGAAGCGCTCTGGATAGAAACGGCAAGCGATTTTGCTTAGAACATTTTTTAGTGGAAAATCCAGAAAATCAGGGAGATATTATGCTGAAAATAAATTCGTTATCTGTAGAGATGTTTCTGCCTGCAGGACAAAATTATAACCGCAAAAGAATTAAAGAGTTCAACGAAAAATGCTTCGGAAATGGTGTTGTCTTGATCCAGCCATCTATGAGAGAATTTCGAAGTCTGTGCATAGCATCAGCCTATGCTTCAGACAGAAAACAAGCATATGATTTAAAAGAAAACAAAATGAACACGAGGCCAAAGTGAAAAAAACGCGCCATGAAAGCGAGAAACGCTGCGATTTCTTTGAATACCAGGATATTCCATCAATAGTCAGTCACACGCAGCTTAATAGAACAATTGGTCGTTGCGTGTCTGCATGATGTAGGCAGGCCGTCTGTCGCTCCCTCATTGATTGAGGTAACGTATCATTTTCAAGGAGCCATAACCATAATGATGGAATGAGCGCGGAAGATGGAGCGCTCTAGACAGAAAACGAAGAAGCATTACAGCTCAGCAACGGCAGGAAAGCTAGTCGGGTTTCTACATGATCGAGATGTTGAATTTTCACAGCACGCAAGAAAAACACAATGAGAGAATAAAAAAAGAACTTCACGTGTAAAAGTGATATTTGCAGTGAATGAAGTCGTAGTATTAATTCCAAAGAAAAAAGAGCTCACTTCACTTACCGCTTCGTCACATCTTGCTCCGTCAAATTGCTGACACTTCTTGATTCGCTATCGTAGAAGGCTTCGTACCATTTGTTAACCTCCAGACGTAACTGAGCGAGAAGTCTCAGAACTGAAAAAATAGCAAACGTTGAGAACTGTTGATTATTCAAGAGAATGTAAACAAGGTCCCACCTCCTTTCGCAAAATCATAATGGTTAACCAGCTGACAGCTCTCATGCGATGTTGGCCTTGCAGCAGCTGACGGTGAAGCACTGTATCTACCATATCCGTCTACGGGAACACCTGCGCTTCTGTAGCGGGAAACTGGAGTGGCGACGTTTGGCCTTCGATCAGCTCTTATCATCTGATTCTACGAATACCAAATGAAGCTGTTGTAAGAAAGGATATAGAACAAAAGTGAAACAGAAGCAATAACACATGTATAGCAATGCATCTCCAATATATTTGAAAATGGACGAACCCCTAGGAAACTATTTATTCACAACAACAAGTCTCATTCTCCAAATCAGTTATTTCAGAACATCTATACAGATTCACTATTTACAGAAAAATACAAGCAATTCTACATTAGTAAAAATAGTGGTCACCGAGAACATTGAGAGCGAAAAAGGATCCACAGAAAAGAGAGCCTCGGCAAAAAAAAAAAAAAAAAACTACTTGGACTCAAAAAGTGCTAAACCTCACAAGAATAACGTAAAGGCTAGAGAATTCCGTATGATATGCGAGGCACACTGCAGGAAGCATGTGGAGATCAATAAATGAAATCAGCTAGAATCTAAGTGGAAACAAGTATGAAAACATACTCATCTAGTTAAAGAAGGCAACCAAACTTGCTATCCCAGACCCTGTACGCCTCCAAATCTTCACTGACAACCGTAGGACGAACAACTTGAGCGGCAGTAGTGAAATCAGACAAGGAAATTGGACGAATCTGCAATTACAGCACGGTAACAAAGAAATGACACATAGAAAAGAAATTTTGTGTCATGTGGAATATTGTCCTAAGATTTATGCTCATTGCTCATAATTTAACAAACGACAAGTTTTCATTTCGGCTCTACCCTTGATCAGCTTTTAGACAGGCTCTGAGACGCAAAGGGAGATGGTTGACTACAACGCACAAGTAATTAGGTTTAATTGATTCCCAACTTTTGAGCTGCTCTATCAGTGAATTTTAATGCGAATGAAGTTGAGAAGTAGCCTTTGCTTCGTGTATCACCAAGAACTACAATGTGGAATATGAGAGCAGCCCGCTGGTGGAGGGAGGGAGGGGTCAAGAGATCACAGGGGGCTTGGCGCGAAATCACCCATTTTGAATCGACCCGACGCGTGAAGACCGCCAAAAAGCGAACCCGCGAAAATGAAGGGGGGTCCCGCGCCCAGAGATCCTCTTCTGCTAGATCGTCACCCGTCTTCGGCTACTGCTCAGCTGCGGCTACTGAGGGCCGCTGATATTCTTTTCCTGTATTTTCTTTCTTTCCGGAATAATGAGTTTCGATTTGAATAGTTTTTGGTACTTTTCGTGTATTCTGCTCTGTAATCATGCGTTACCCGCTTGCTATTTCTGTTTTTTTTGTATATCTTGTGTTTGTTGTGGGTACCGTTGAGACAGGGGGTTCCCGTTGACTGGATGGGGATCGTGAGAGTAGGCAAAAAGGGGTTTAATAGCTTTGCGAGTAAGCATTTTAGTAACTAGGCTCTTCCCTCAAACTTACACTGCCATCCTCGCCCTGATCGAACAAAGCGGCGCGTGCGTGTTCGATCGGGGCGAGGATGGCAGTGTAAGTTTGAGGGAACAGACCGTAAACCTACTGATTGGAACCCTGTCCCACAACTACCAACAAAACTGACCATAACCGCTCTTTGAAAAACATTTTAAAAAATGCCTGCTGAAAGGGAGAAAACCGATGAAATATCCTGTACAACGAACATACCTCCTCGGCTTCTATAGTCTCGATGTCCATGGATGAACAATTGTCAATATCTCGAATTGGTCCCATGGCAGCTTCTGCGCACAACTGCCTCATATCAGCCCCAGAGTATCCTGCAGAGCAGAAAATGAGCAAATGGAAACTTACAACTCGAAGTAAAAAGGCCTACCTTCGGTCAGTTTCGCTACTTCATCAAAATCATCATCTTCAAGATTATGCTTCATATCAGAGAGTAGATTCCTTACAATTGTCAGTCTCGCTTCAGCTTCTGGGAGGGCGATGTAGAGACGCTTCACAAAACGGCGACGAGCGGCTTCATCCAACTCTTGCGGTCTTGAAAGATCAAATGAAGAAATGAAGTCTAAGTACAAAGAAATAGCAACTGCTCTATAATCAACGTATCAAATTGGCTAATATTAGGGTGTTAAGTTGGAAATGCGCGCTGAAGTTTCGACGTTTTTATGAATGTGTTGCCAAACCTTTTTCGCCAGACTTTTAATACCTCTTGAAAGAGCAAATCAGGTATTATTTTTTCACATGCGGGTTGTCGAGTACTCCTTCATTCTTTGTTTTTTAAAGGAATTTATAGGAAGGCCGACCAAAATTTTAGAATTTCTGTTCCCTAATTTCATGCTGTTAAAGGGCGTGAAACTGCAGCGGAGCACCACTACAGATCATATATAGAATTAAGAGAATTTTTGATGTATTAATTGGCTAAATCCATGCAACAATAAATTACTCGAAAATGGCTTCGAACTTGGGTAACTGAACCGAAATTCCGACTGAAAATCGTTTCCTCGACTGTCTTGTTCTTCAGATCTGGAATCGGAAACCGCACTTGGGACCGCCTAAGAGCCCAGACTTTGCGCTATCAGGCGACCATCTGCTTGCTTCGTTTACGCCTTAAATAAATGAGAAAAATTCCAAAACTGCGACGAAACCAAATTTTGGGTAAGCCGCTATTTTAGGTCACTGCGCTGCGATAACCCAGAGGAGAGCCCTCACTCTTTTTGTGGAAGATGTCGAAGATTCAGCTATGCTAATTCTGTATTGAACTTGGACTGGGGTGTTGTAGCTTTGTTTTTAAAAAATAATTTGTCCGATGCAAAAACGCGCATTTCCAACTTAACACCCTAATAAATTGAAAGCACCTCGGTTTAACACAGTTTCAGATATTCTGAGGATACTCACCTATTTGTAGCAGCCAAAACCAGAAGCCTTTCATCGGAATTCGTCGCTACACCATCCAACTGCACCAAGAACTCGGTCTTTATACGACGAGATGATTCGTGTTCAGTTTCAGAGCGTGCAGATAGGAGCGAATCGACCTATTTACAAGTTCATGCCGTCACCGTTTGAAGCAAATTTAATAAAAGGAAAAGGACAATCAAGGCCGCAGATAGTGCCAGGGCAACAACTGACCTCGTCAATGAAGATGACACTCGGTAATTTTAACCGGGCCACAGAAAACAAAGCGCGAACGAGCTTTTCACCTTCGCCCACCCATTTTGACGTCAAGGAACTAGCGGAAATGTTGAAGAAGGTAGCTTTACATTGGGAAGCGACGCATCGCCCTGAAATTTGATTGCCACTGCTAATATCACAACATCAAAATCAAATGTGCTAGAAATTCTCGAAAACAAAGAATATAGAAAGTGAGGGAAGGAACAGTGGATAAATAGGCAAGAAAGTAAAGGATTTCCAATTGAAAAGAAGAAATCAGTATCCATTCTCATAAACGTATACCTTCAAGAGCGTATGAAACCTAGGAATAACGGGTACCCAAAATCTTGCTAATCAGGTGACCGAAAAATCCCCAGAGAAGTACAGGAAGAGGGGACGGAAAGCTTGTAGCACTTGGTTCAACAGAAACTAAACATCCAATGCCATCGCCAATGACAATTTTGAAAGTGAATAAAAGCTGATGGAAAATCGAACGCAAATAATGCCGTAAATAGCTACCTAAGTTTACTAACCTATCATCGTCTTTCCGGTTCCAGGTGGTCCAAACAACAATACTCCTTTCGGAGGAGCACGTATACCTTTGAACATATCACTGAAAGGAATTCCAGATAGTCTTCATTTTTACACAACAGTCTCATAGACCAATAATACCAAAAGATAGATAAAAGCAGATGGAATCATCACAAAGCAGAAAAATCAAATGAAAGTTCAGAAGGATAACACAAGAAAATGACTTACGGTCTCTTGAAGGGCAAAACGACTATTTCCCTCAAAGCTTTCTTCGCGCCGTCAAGTCCAGCTACGTCTGCCCATCCTGTTTCGTGAGTCACGGACATAATCTTGAAAGATGGAGACACGGTATAGTAACCCATACCATTTGCGGAGTTCAGAACAAAAACCCGAGAAGAGTTGAGCAAAGAACCACAATAACCAAAGACCTACCTCGGACTCTATGAGGGAGATGATATTTTCATCAAAGTGCTTGAGAGTTGGTTCGTTCCGTAGACCACTTCCAGCGGTTTTAGCTCAAAATACGATAGTAAGAGGACGACAACGAGAGCGACCAATGAAAAATTACCTCCACTTCCTCCATTGACATCCATCATCTCTAATCCTTTTCGAATCATAGGAGGCGCATTAAAAGACGGTGTGATCTTTCTATAGGAAATGGGCATAAATAGATTGGTGAAATGGGTATAAATAGATATAGATTTCAATGAAACTACGAGCACAAAATCAGTTACTTGTTTCCCAAATATCGTTTCGGTGCTTGAGCGCCATCCACATTGGTTCCATCTTCATGAGCACTGCTTCCAGGGTTCTGAGCATAACTAATTTGACGCACATTCCTAGCAGCTTGTGCAGCAACTTACAGTAATAACTTGACTCTCACAAATGACTTGTTTCATCTCCTTGACGACTTGACTGCCGGATGCCATTTTAAAATCACTGAGTGATGCTAGGCCTTTCCTTTCCCAGCTTTACCCATGAAAATAAGTGAAGTCTAGATGAAAACCTCATCAGGTGGACAAAATGATTGAATACCCTTTGGTCCTCTTCGGTTTCGCATTGCTGCTGACAAATTCCATGGCTCTACAAGCTGTTGCCGCAATCGCATCGTGCAACTCTTTGTCATCATCTCGTTTTCTTTCCTAAGAAGCTTCAAATATGGCAACTAAATAACGTGGCTTCACTAACAATGCTTCTCATTTTGCTGACAGTACCAATTATTCTGAGTATTTCGTTGCACTGCCTCGAAAACTCGAGGTCAGGAAGAATTCGATCAGCTAGTCAAGCGGTGGTAGCGTGAGCAAGAACAAACTTCCGTTTTAAGGAAACAGAACATTCTCTTTACCCTACCAGCAAACCAATCTTGCAATTCTCGGTGCTCTGTGGATGAATTCGTTCAAAATCCAAAAGAAGAAGGATTTTTGCGTCAAAATGTGAGCGTAGTCTGTGACTCCGTACAAAGTTACTTTATCCACAAGCAAAAACATTAAAGGATACAACTTTTGGAAATCCAGCAATTTCGCTTTACTAGGTTATCCTCACTACCACAACGCTCGGATAGGCTTGCTCCTGATATCTCAGACTTGAAAACTTAACAAATTAATCGCAAAAACACACTCAATAACAATTTTACATACCTGGTGAAGGATATCGACACCATGCATGCAGTTTTTTGTCCAACATACACTTTTCTCAGGAAATTTCCATTCCATTTCTTCTCTTTGTCTTTGTAAGGTATTTTTATCTCATTGCAAGCAAACGTTTATGTGTAGTAATATGAACACTGCTATACTATCCCGGAGCTATTTTTCAATCTCTCACTCAAAGTTTTCGACGTTCAGATTGGAGAAATTAATTACCATCGCACTGGGGAAAGGGGTCAGTGTTTTGTTCCCTTATCGCGTGTTGACCACATAGGTCATGTCTGTTATCACTTCGGACATAGCATTCTGTAGGTGTAAATTTCCTTCGCATTTTCCCAAGCTATGTTCTTTCGAGTAGCTCTTTCTCCTTCCGTTTTCAAGCTTCTGGAACTCATTCTATGGTCAATGATACGGCCAGCCTCGCCCCACCACCTTCCACAGTTTCACTACCTGGGCCTAGGCGCGCTAGCAACTGTGATTAGACTTTATTCCCTTGTATAGACGTGTGTAGGCGTTACAGAATGAACAGGATAGTTCATGCTTCGCAGCTGATAAAGGGTAAATGCGCATCATGCAATAGCCAATTTACTTTTCGACTAGAATTATTCAGATGAAGACGTCTTGTGAGTGCCGCCAGTCAAATTGATCTTTAAATGGTCATTTGCAAAATATAACTGGCAGTGAACTGGAAGAGTTCCCCTCCCAAACTGCCACTGTGCTAGTTTCCACTGCGCCAAAGAAGCACTACCCGTTATTTCTAGGGAGCTAAACCTTGCTACAACCAGTTGGCTATGAAATTCACCTGCTTAGCCCTCATGTAACTAATACCGCAAACACTTTTCCCTTACTACCCTATGGGTCTTATTCAATCGACTTTATTAATAAACGTTAAGTATCAGAACGGCGCTTTACTCGATCAGGTAGGGCAAAAGCATAGCTGACGCTGAGAATGTCGTGCGCCTAGGGGCCGATCTCGCAATGTGATCTGCCTCAGGCAATGTTGCAATCGATGTCAGTTGTGAGGTCGACTTGATTGATTACGGAGGCGATCGGGATTTCCTGGGAGATTCATCCTCTTATTCTATCTGGACGATGCGCCGTTTCGCGCTCATTCTTACGTTATGCACCGCTATTTCCCTTCAGATGGATCAAAGTGTTATACCGGATAAATTCTTTGGACGATTTACTTTAGAACGAAGTGAGAATTTCGACGAATTCCTCGCAGCAAAAGGTAAGTTTTCCCAAAATTCTTAATGGTATCACTTCCCCTCACCTTTATGAATTACAACATTTAATAATACTTCATATGCTCTCAGGAGTGAATTGGATTGTACGGAAGATGATTCAATTCGCCAGCGTCACCAAGGTCATCGCTAAGAACAAGGTTGCAGGGTGCGTGAGTTTTTCTGCATACAGAAATTCCTAAAGTCCAAATCCAGGATTGTTTTGCTAACTTGCCTTCGAGTATCTGCAAGTATTTGACATTTGCGTAACTACTTCTTCCAGATACAACATGGAGAACTTAACCTCGAAAAAGAACACCCTGTATCATGGATGGAAACTCGGTGAGACGTTTGAAGCTGATGGTCTCGACGGCAATCGCCATAATGTAAATATTTTACGATTTCTTGTGGTGCCGATTGCCACTAATACGATGTGTTGAACCTTGCTAATCAAGTCGCGTCTGGGTGGTTGAGGAAGCTATAATTAATTTCACGAAGTAGGGGCGTTCCATAAAGCATATCCCATAAAAGCGTGTTCCTATTTGTAATAGCGGTTCTGTGTTTAGGTAACATTCACATTCGCCGATGATACTCTGATGGAGAAACATGTGCGACTGAATGATCCCAACGACAAGGGCGAAACCTACTACTTCAATATCGACACTGATGACAAGCTGGTGCTGGTACGTTACAGACCAATGACATGAAAAAAGAAAAAGAACTCGTTGGTATATCATGAAAGCGGCGAGCTACACTGTCACAATTTTTCTCAAGAGCACAACAAAGATATTTTCGTAATAACAAAGCTTGTTCCAAGACAAGGATAGGTTTGCACTTCAATTTGATGGAATCATCCTAGAAAAAAAAAACGCGATTGTATACCGGGTCTTTCTTGACATTTTTCGAAAAAAAAAAGTATTGGATTTCATAGCTCATGTAGCGCACTGCTCAAATACAAATATTATTTATAGATGATATTTTCAGAAAATGGAGAACAACGGCATCACCTGCCGCCGATGGTTCAAACGCGAGAAGGAATAATGTCCAAGCTATGATACTGCTTCCAAAATTGCCCTCTGCACTTCGAATTCGCGGTTTTTTCCTCCTTGTTGCCATGTTTCTGTTTCGTTTTTGCTTTTGTGTATACTGGGATCATGAACAAGGCTTTGCTTAATTATTTTCTTGATGTGCAGTGGCTGACTTACAAATACTATAGAAACGGCTAAAGAATATTTGTGTCACGCTTCTCATTCGCCTATTATTTCCAGACAAAAATTAAGGTAGAACGCCTGAACATTTAAGTACTTGTTAGTAAATACAGCAGCTCCAATGCAAAACTTGTGCGGGATTACCTTAGTCCTTTTTTTGTCAGATATGATTGTAAAAATAACTTCGCGAACTCTCTTCACCTTCGGATGTAAAAATAATCTGCAATAAGATAACCCGGAGGAAAAGCTAAGTCTGTAAAATCTGTAAAACTCACGAACAAACCAAGCAACATTTGAGGTGAAACCGCAACCACGTCCATCCTACCCCACAAAACAAAAATACAACAGAAAAAAATGGACTCACCGAGTCAACAATGGAGACGATCACTTCGCGAACTCTCTTCACCTTCGGATCCCCGCTAAAGTCAAACGCTACGCCATTGCACGAGTTTATAGAGGGACCGGATGCTACTGATGAGGCTCGATTAACCTGTGGAGACTCTTTACGGACTAGTTCTCCTCTACTGCTCTGAAACTGAAACCTGTTTACTGCGCAGGGGATTTCAAATCGTTCAGATCTAGCTTACCTCTGGTTGTGTTCCTGAACAGAAACCGTCGCCACCAAATCCATATCCAGCAAGTGTTCCTTTCTTTGCTGGCGGGTTCTCACCCTTTTCTATACATCTGCGAGCGAATTTGTGTTTGCCAATGAAGTAGGGACTGCTTGCGTCCATTGCAAACTTTGCAGGAGAATAGCAACCGTCAGGTGCGCTTTTCTTACCGATTTTGAGAGGAGGCGCCATGCCGGTCTAAAATATGACGTTAGAATTCATTATGGGGGAGAAGTAAACTGAAACGTATTTTATGAAGCAACAGTAAATATATGAAGTTAATACATTGCGGTTAGTAGCAAATGTGTTCCAAAAAAAAAAAAAGAGAAAAATCCTATTAAAAGCCAAAGGAGAAGCTAACAGAAACTGGCAATAAGTATAATACCACGAACAAATACTGGAGTTATGGAACAAAACCAAAACGCTGAACAGAATGTCAACAAAATGCCCAATTTACACTTGTACCTGGGAAAACTGAAGCAGAAATACTGCACAACCCCTAGGCATGCAAAAACCTTCTCAGACGTGTTTGCACTTGTTTGAACAAGTTTTGCACTAAAAAATGGCTAGACTCGCACGTCTTGACAAGTACATATGTACATGTGCACACGGATGTTTAGACATGTGCAATGACATGACAGACAAGAGTTGACGTGTAAACTGTGAACGCGTTCAGTTCTCTGGAAACTTCAGTCGTATACCAGTTCAGCTTCGTTCACGAATTGTTGAGGGGACTGCAAAGCTTTCAACAACTCCCAACTCTTCCAAATGTGAGTCCCCTGTTTTAACGCTATCACTTTCACTTTTTCCTCAAAAGGGAATCCAGTAAATCAAAAGTATTGATATACAAGGTACAGTGGGCATGGATGGCGATGGGTTTTCGCGGTCTCAGAAAACACGCGGCGGTATCGTGCCGCTCGAGCAAGAATTCTCTCCCGGATAACAAACTACGGGGTTTTCTTGATAGTTAGTCAGTTTTCTTATTATTTAGCATAAAATGTGATGAATAATTATCAAGAAAATCCAGATTCGCCATTGGGGCGACGATTCCATCGTGAGCAGCGCGGTCGCGTCGCGAGCATTTTGAGGCCGCAGAAAGGCCATCGCCATCGACGCCCACCAAAAAAAGCTTGGTACAAGTCCTCAATCCTCAGCATACATTCTAAATTTTTCAGTAGCTTCGTTCCAAATTCAATACCCGTTTCCAATTATGAAACAGATGATCCTGCAGTTCGCCCTTGGGCGTTATTCTTGCTTGCCGCGCGGCAAAGTTGACGCTTATCTCTTTCACGAATTTTCCGCGTTGTCTCGATGCGACAAAAACGGAAACGGAGTTTGTTCACGTGGCAGTCGCGGCGGCAAAACTAAGTAGCTCCTAACTGCCAAGAATTCTTTTCTACCTCTATATTTCGCACTGCGCATCGATGCGTCAACTTCAACGCGCTGCATGCATGGTATCGATCCCATCAGTGCGACGCCACGATGGAATCGATACCCATCTTTTTCAGATATTCGTTATTACACCGATCATCGGTTTATTTCGATTCAGTTTGAACTGTCGTACTCTAACGTTAACCATAATTAGAAAAAAAAACTTCTAGCAAGATGATGAAACAAAAATCCGGTATCTGAAGGAATACTATACGGATACTATATGGTGAGTAAAGATCAAAAACCGGGCAAATATCGAAGGAGATAGCAAAGTAGAAGGGACATCAGGCATGCGAAACGTGGAATTAGTAGCATATGGGCCAGCGACGTGCTCCGCTGCAACAAGCATGCCAGAGGTTGGCCTCATGGCATGAAGCACGCACCAATCAACCAGTTGAAAGAAGCATAAGCTTGCCAGTGATGCCTGCTAATGCCTAGGAATCTGTCACACTAAGCGTAGAGTTTACAGGAAGCCCGGGCCGTAGAGTTTACAGGAAGCCCGGGCGCGTTTCTCAGACAAAAGCTACTACGCTAGATCAAACCGCTACTTTCAAAAGCATAGAAACGCTCACCACAAGCGACCACTACCAAGGGTGTTTGTGAGCACTAGTACAGATCGCCGCATGAAATTTATTATAGCCTACCAATTAACTGTATTAATGACTAATACTCAAGTCACGAAATTATGTTTCGGGCGACAAAAGTCATGAAATCTTTTTCAAACGTTCTGCTCTTTCTGCACAAAAAAAAACAGATTAAGTCCCACGCCTCAAGGGAAACTTGTTGCGGTTTCGGAATAGAATAGCCAAACTAAAATGTCTCTTGTAAAACTATATAAATTATTACACACCAAGAATAAGACAAATATTTCTGTGGAAAATGTTGCTATTCTCTTCTGACGAAAAGTATCCATGATTTGAAGCGTCAGAAGTTGAACCAACGATGACGGGCAACTTTTCTTGTCGCTAATTAACACTCACCTAACGCATTACTGCTTATCTGAGAATTAACAGAGACAAAGTGTAGTTTTTGAAGGGTTTTCGGGGTCAAAACCCAACCTTACTGACTTGAATCACAGGAATATTCCATAGATAGCGTAAGGAATTACAAAGAACGGCTCAGAACTTGAACAGGAAGAACATCGTAGTAGAAGCATGCAAAAATAAGCTTTGCCGCTTTTCAAGCACCTGGTACGAAACTGCACCAGACGTTTTCAACAACACGTCAAGTAACGAGCAGTGTAGTACAGATCAAGTGCAGCTTGAGCAAGCACAAGATGAATGATTTTGGCTCTTCGTTTGCCTGGTCAACCCCCACCTGTGCACTTCTTTACATGTTTTAGGTCAATGTTTTTTCTCAGTATTTCCTCAACAGAAATTCTACTGTAGATCGCGACACACAAACAATTTCTAATAACGTTTATTGAAAGGTTTGAGGATCTCTTATGAAACTTCGGAAATTGACATCTATTGGAAACCTCATACTACGTCAAGGCACAGGATACATGAGATCCTACTTTGTCTTCTTAGCGGCCTTGCCATTCTCCCAAGTGGTCATCTGAAATGAAAATGATACAGATGAAAGAGAAGCCAAGCATTACTATTCCGTAAAACATGAGTTTTCAAACTTTTCAACATTGCATTGTCTCGTTTTCAAAGGCAGACAAAATTTAAACTGAGGCTTAGCTGCTCAGTCCACTCCTATTGCATCCTTGTAATTCCATGTTACCAGAACTTTTAATAACTCGGAGTACTTAACTAGGTAAGCATGTAGAAATGAAGGAAAAATTTCGACGCAATGAAAATCGTTCAGAGTAGTTTTTCCCCAACAGCAAATAAATTAGCGGGAGCTTTCCAAATATTACCTTCTGGTGCTGGGAAAATTTCTGCAAATACTCAAATCTTCAGAAATTTTATCATAATGTCATGAAGGGAAGAGATCTCCGTAACAGTTTCTTTCTTTTCAGAGAAAAAGGCGGAATTTCTTTTGATTAGTGATTGTCCTGGTCAGATTTCTTGTGATCATGCGTCCTGCTTTTTATTGATGCACTAATGAGTCTTTTAAAATGAATAATGAAGAACTTTAAGCTCCATTTCTGTAGCAGAGGAAAGTAAGCAAATGCTGACTCCTGAAATGGCTCATCCTATTGCAAAAAATATCGCGCAGAGACTAGAATCTCATAACATTTCCATTCCTCTTGCAAATGAAGTCTAAACTTAACAACCATTTCAATAAAAAGCCTGAGTATCAAATTATAGTGTAGTAATAATGGAACATACTTTTAGTGGGTCGTGATGGGGCTTTTTTGCACCTTCTTTTCCGTTCTTAATACATTTTCTGGTGACCTCAGCGGCAATCTGTGAAAAACGAACGTAGTTAATGCCAGCAGCCCTCCACAAGACCATTTCTAAAACACGATTATCAATAACTCATGAACCTGCACGTTAACACGCTGAAGCAAAAACTCTGCAAAAACTGCACTTTTTGTGAAAAATCGGCGGTTGCGCCGTGAACTTTTGATCCGTCCGTCCGTTAGGTACTGTAGTCGAGATCCTTTAATAGGGTCAGGCAGGTAGAGCAGCTCGACCACCAGGATCATATTCGGCGAGCATCACCGCGCTGGTAAAATTGGAAGGATTAGTTACATGCAAGCATCATTGAGTTGATGTCAGTTGATTTCTAGACGTCCTTCAGCTTCTAAAGCATCAAATGAAGTAGATTTTTTCGTGATCTTTATTCTAATTGCATTTTGGAAGAAAACAGTTCACTAACCTGACTCGAGAAGTTGATTTGAGAAACCACCTACGAATCTCTATCTGTCTCATGGTAGCGAACTCGCTGAAGGAAGATTTCCCCTTTTCTTCTGCAGTACCACGTTCTCAAAGGAGATTTTCTAGTTCTGATTAAATGGCTCGGAAATTGTCTTCGAATCCAATATTTCAGTCTGAAATATAAGCTGTTTCCCAATAAATGTCCAACTCCCAAATATTAGTCGTTGTCTTTTCTGCTTCCGAGTCGACTCCAAACAAAAATTCATTTATTTCGGCCGCTAAGACATGAAGTTCATTTTATACATACATATACAGTCCTTGTCGAAAAGATAGACGGATTATACGTGCGGTTTCTTAGCGTCGCGGCTGCGGAGTCGCGACGCGGCGGGACCTACTCCACCCTCTCACTTGGAGCATGCTTTCTCTGCATCTCTAGTTCAGGTCCCGCCACGATGGTGTAGTCACGCAATCCGTCTATCTTTTTGAGAAGGACTGTATACACTGCATCCGAAACTATGGGGCCGCTGACGCGGTCAGGTATCCGGACGTAGCGCGGCTGTGGATTTGGCTGTTTGGAATAAAACTAGTGAAGAAACTCACCGAATGAAAAGGTTACGCAGTAATGTTGGTAAATTGGTAGAAAGAATTGTAAGCAATAAAAAAATAGGACCGAATACAATGATAAAAACAAAATAAACAAAAACTTTGTATCAGTGTGCTTTTAATTGTTTATTTTTATTATTACTTTTCAAAATAATTTTTATCAATTATTTATTATTATAATTGAATTTTTCTTAATTTTATTTCCTGTATGGGTCCCCAAAACGGCGGAGACCCCGTTCTCCCCCCCCCCACCCCCCCCC
>JARK01001403.1:700207-711113 GCA_000688135.1 Ancylostoma ceylanicum | reverse complement strand
CCCCTCCCGCCCACCATACACTTCAAGGAACTGAAACAACTTGGCTTATTCAGCACCAGATAGTGAAGTACAGGCAATACATGCAGACACTGAAGAACATCTCCGTTTCATGATGTATCCCTAACTGTCACTTCCCAGACTTTACTTCCATACGAATGCCACAGTAGCAAGGCTTGCGGACAAAAGGGACGGCATGTCGTACTGCACCGGGCTTCCACAACAGTATGTGCATCATAAAAGTTCGATGTAATATAAGGTTTGTGTAAAAATTGTGTTGGTTCAACCAAGGCAATTGGTAAAATCCTTTGCAGACTATTCGTTACAGTGTGAACAGCTCTTTGAACAATGAACTGCAATGCGGAACTGTTGGAGGCCGCCATTTTTATTTGGAAATGTCTGCGGAACATTTCCTTCTTGCAAGACAAATCAGCGATTCTCACCAATATAGGACAGAAAAAGCTGTTGATGAGGAAGTTTGGTGTCTAGATGTGTCGCCTTTGTATGAGAGAAGTGTAGGCTTCACACATAAAACGAAAGCAAATAGTCTTCCTAGAATGAATTGTTCGGTTACAACGGCACAGTGAAAAAGTGTGACTGCCATTTGCCGGCGCATATAATGCTCTGATCGAAATAGAGTTCTTAAAACGTTTCTGAAAGTTTTCTACCTGCACAACAGAAAGTTCCAGTCTATTCTCTTCAGGCAGAGCTCTGATCCAGCTCGACTGTTCACCTAGGAATGGCTCTATTCGTCTAGGCCAATAAGCAGTTTGGAAAACATCGCTTTTGCCCTGAGGCGGTGTTTTCTACCGATGTTGGCGGAACTTTCGGGGCGTATACATGGAACGGGAGGAGCGTACGAGCTCTGTGATTGGCTGGTTGGTTGAATTGACCATTCAAAGAACTCAGCCTCGCCCCCCTTTCCAAGTATAATGCTCTACACCCGAATTTTTGGAGTTACTACAATTAAATCGCCTTGCTCTAACATTTTAATTGTGAACTTTTGCGTCGAATCGTTTCACATATTAAATCTAAACGAAGACGTCGCAGATATAGGAATGCTGTTAATGATTCGTTGAATAGATGTGATCATTTGATTGCAGTTACTGTCATGAAGCCATTTCTGCTATTAATCGTTCTTGTGATGTCTCTTCCCGTGTTTAGTCAATATTATGGAGGGTACTCTCCATATGGAGGGTACTATCCATCCTGGCAACGGCCATTTGGCGGATATGGTTGGGGTGCATATAGACGTATGAGTGAGCATTCACTATTATTTATTTCATTTCACTTCAAGTAGTCGGTCATTATGTATGGAATGTCCGTTTTGGAATTTAAAAAAGAAACTCTAGAGTACTACAATATTAACAAGAAGCTAAGAGTAGTAGTCCGCTAATAAGAAGCTGTGCAATTAATCCAAATATGCCTTACATTGAAAAAATTATGGGCACCAGGCGATGGAATGGTGAAGGGTGCCCTCCAAAACACATGCAAATTAAGTAAATTTCCAGCAGAAACTGGTAGAAACTCCAAAAAAAGTGGCTGCAAAGTCTCAGTGTAATTTCTCTTAAGTGAAATATGGTTCGCTATGAAAGGTGTAGAAAGGCTACCCATAATGACATCACTCACCGGACTCATCATTGACACCGATCAGCTACTAATAAGATTCTTGAATGCTGAACAGTCTCTCCCTAATTTTTTAAGGAATTTACACCCATCTTTCGGACGTGTATCATCGTGAGGAGAAAAGGGGCGTAGTCAGGCGACTCTGATTGGCGCATACGGGCCACGGTGCTCTATTTGTGCTTAGCGCCGTACGAGTCGAACAGGTGGGCGTGGCGGGCGGCCCGAATGTGCCAGTCAGATTCGTATGGCTACGCCCCTTCTTCCCTCATGATGATACACACCCCCATCTTCCTCCTAACTATTCTAATGACGGCCAAAATTGTGCAAAAATCGCTTCCGACGCTTATTTTAAATTTCTATTTTTTCGCTGGCAACCTGTTCACCACCCATCATCTTCTTGAGGGATTCTGTCGTACGGATACCACCTTCCCCAGCTCCTAAATTTCTCAGCAGGAAATATATTGCCAAACATGACGACATAAAAATGGCAGTCTCCAGCTTTGGAAAAAAATTGTCAACTTGCATTATAACTCTAGGTCTGGATCTCTTGATAAGTTCCATTAATTTTGGGCCACCGTCTACATAATGATGACACAATTCTTTAATCTCGCTATGGATTCACAGATGTCCTACAACGAAAACTTGACGAGAATCAGACATTTCATATGTGATGAAATGAAAAGGCATGAATGAAGCATTCTCTTTTTCTCATGTAGCATTGTTGTATGCCCAAATACTTGAATTTTGCAATTGTTTATGTTTCCATTACAGACCCCATTACCGGTGCGATAGATGGTGCGCTATTAGGCGGATTGATGGGTGCCTTGGAAGGATGAAACTAGATCCAGAAACAAAGATAAACTCCAAGTCTGCAAATCAGTTGAACAAACTTTATATGAAATTTCTTTTCCATGTTAAAACTGCTAGGATTACTAAGTTGGCCAGCAGGTTCTGTGACGCAGATTTAGATTTCTAAAGCATGACAAATGTTGGACACCTGCTACACTATATGCCGATGTAAGTAATCTCTCAGAAATCCGGAGGCAATATACCTGGCTAGTTTCGTTTGCTTGTATAGCGCTCCTGAGTTTCCAGGAAAGTTTGGTAAACGTCACAGAGCTGTTTGGTCAACTCAATATTTGGTCATTACATTTTTTCTTGTCATTTGTAATTTGCAAAAATAAAGTATTTGTTCCAAGTTTGTCGATACACTGGATTTCCGCGTTTGCACGCCATTCCCGTTGTCTGTCTTACTTTATAGTGTTGGAAGTTTTGGTAGTTTGCTACTTTGTTGTATAACTATAAACCGCCTAACCTGCGGAATTAGAATTAAAAATTCCCCTTAGAACAAGCCTTATGGTTTTGCTGATACACCTTTGATCGTTTCGGAGCGAATGAGGAGGTGTGTGTCATCGAGAGCGAAAAAGAGGTGTAACCAAGGGACTCTGGTTGGCGCATTCGAGCCTCCCGTCACGCCCCTCTATTCAAACTGATGTGGCTCTAAGTATAAATAGACCATGTTTTACGGGATTGACGTCATTCGAGTTGAAACAGCTAGGTGTGAGGAGCGTCCCTAGTGCGCCAATCGGAGTCGCCTGGCCACGCCCCTTTTTCCCTCACAGTGATACACACCCTGAACGAGAAGTAATTTTGAATAATTGAAATGGAATAGTACTCAGAATGTGAACATTCGCTGAAATTTTACAAAGTTCTACAATGGAAAGAATCGATTGCGAGAGTTGAACCCTCAAATATTTGCAGATTTGGTAATCAACCGACGGATCAGGATAAAACCGCTCTTCCATTAGCTGGACACACTTTACAAGTTTACATATACCAGGATTTGGACGACCAACTCCACCCAAGCAGGCGAATCCATCAAGGACCTTTGGTAGATGGGAGACTTCAACGAGAAGGATTCAACGGTTGTTTTCTACTCGGGCAACTTACCATCACTTGCTGACATCGTCAAAGAAGCTCAGAAGTAGGGTAATCCAGACTTATTTGTGTGTTAAAACCTGGATACCACATTAGAAGAGTGGTCAAGTGAGAGAGACATCGTGATTCTAGTTGAGAGAGGTCTATATGTACATGCTGAAACTGGAAGTTTCTTCAGGCAAGGTTCGGGTCGATGGAGAGAGATGGATCAGCCGGAAATGACTAACATATGTAGTTTCACATCAAATTATGCATCTACAGCCGAACCAAGCTTAATTTAGTAGCCGAGATCAGCTGGATAGGATGTTTTCAACTCTCGCCCCCTCTCTTGCAAAACCTGCAAAAAAAAATTTTTAAAATGTCATTTGATATGCTACTTCCTTCGACTAACCCATTCTTCTCAGTCCTCCGTGGATATTTCAAAAAACCGGTACACCATAAGGCTTCCATACTAAGACTCAACGATTGGACACATCTCGAGAAATTCGCGGAATCTAAGCGGATCCTTCTCGAAAATTCGTGCATAGCAACACCATATCATATCACTGCAGAAGTTGAAAAGCCGGTAAACTTCGCGAGAATATGGCTATCTATTGACTTTTAGGCCTTTTTGGTGGAGATTTCCAATCTAAGAACTGGAAAATTTCCTACCTCCCGGTGCCAAATACTCTACGATTTGGCCACAACATCCTTTTCGCTTTTGATAGAACTGAAAAGTGGCAAAATTTGGCAATTTTTCGCTTGCAACTTTCTTATTAGAAAATTTCATATGTTATTGAAGAGTACACATGTGCGACTATCCATGATACTGCACCTACATCACTTGCTATTTGTTCCGGAAAACCGTCCTGAGTTGCTCCTAAGAAAAATGAAGGGTGTGTAGCGCGGTTCACTCACAAACCAACTTCTTTGTCTGTCTCAGAAATTTATGTAAAACGTTGCCGGAAGCCTTCCTGGACTACCCGAAGGAGATCCTGGGCGATGTCGTGCAGTGAACCTCGAACACTGCATCGCAGCAACTGCCGAGCAGAACCTGCGCTTAACTTTTAGATCTCCAACGGAGTGGAACCAGCGATAGGGACGGATTCCAATCCGCCGCTCTGCCACTGAGCCATCCGGGCTACTTTTTTCGTTGGTGTTTGTTGGATAACTGCAGCGGACGTGTGGGAAGACAGCATAGTATTCGCAAAAGCGGGCGACCGGGCGGGATCCGAACCCTTGGTCACCACAACGGCGAACATCTGCTCTAACCACTAAGCCATCCAGGCAACATTTTCTGTCTGTGTTCGCTGGATGTATAAGTGGCATACGGTGATGTCGATCGCCTGTTGCTCGTTTTGAGAATTGTCGTAGCAAGGGTGGCTCAAATCTAGCGACTTCAAGGTTTTCCGGCACTTTTGGTAGGTAACTCATGCACACACCATTGTGATCAGCGTAAGCTGCACATTCTTCTGGTAACAGAATCTTAAAACTGATTTCGAGGTGAAACGCCGAGGAAAGCGCTATCCACGGAGTTGTACGTTTCGTGCTCCAGTGATAACTGCTGCCCTAATCACATTCGGCCTCAGAAACGCTCGATGTGCCGAAGCCGTTCGGCGTTCCGTAAACACTTCTGAATTCTGCCTCTTCAACTATTCATGTACATTGTTTGTAACGACATCGTTTTCACTAATTTTCAGGCCTATTCTGATTTCTAGTCTCCGAACTTATCGGGTAAATTCCTACCTGTGGTGGATTTATTTAGTGGCACTACGTTCTTTTAGTTGTTGTTCTCTATGCTTATCTTTGACACTGGATAGCTGAAGCAGGAATAAGAATGCAGGTTAGTTTAGTAACATTTACGATTGCGGTCCTATATGTGGGCTGAATAACACTAAAAGATCCATTTTTTGTTCTTTTCATACTCTTTCACCACTTTCACAGGAGTCCCATAGAACAACTTCAATTTTAGTCGGATGATCCTGCCTTTTTATCGCCGGGCACTGAAGTGAGTGCAAAGTTCAAAGGAGCTTTTTGTGAAGCGAAGATTAAGAAGTTGTGCAAGTCGGTGAAATGCAAGGTGATTAATTTCTAGCTTTTTTTTTCTCGAATACGATCTCTGCTCGTACTTTTCCCAGAACTATGTCTGTTATCATTTAGGTTGCACTTAAAGAAGCACCTTTTGGATCTGTCGTTGTTGAAGAACACTTGATCAGAGGTACACTAGAAGTGAATCAAACTGTAGACGTTTCACATGGAAAACATCAACTGAAAGGTGTCATTCAGCATATAAAGGACTGCAGTACATATCACGTCGGTGAGTCTGTCTACCTGAATACCTTCTGGTCTAAGTTTTTTTATCCTTTCTACCTGATTTTAGCACCTTCTTGTACATAACTCCGATTTCTGTTATTTTAGTGTTCAACGATGGTGACGAGAAGGTATTACGACGGACTCAAATGTGTCTGAAAGGAGCAAGACACTTTGACAGTGAATCTAACCTGGATCAGATGCCTCTATATAATCCAGAACAGTTCTGCGCTCCTCCAAAACCTCAAACGAAAACGAAGAAACCTAAGAAGTACGGGTGAATGGTGGAGTTGTTTCGTTCGCTGAAGATCGCACTCCTACGACTTCTTCATAGGGCAAAGCGACGTCGTGAAGAAGATAGTGAAGATGACGATGGAAAGAAGCGAAAAAAGCGAGCAGCCGCTTCAGCTGCTTCCGTTGCCATTGGTGAAATGGACCAAGTGAGTTGGTTTCTATGTTTTTCGTTTCCCGTTTATTCTTTGTTTCGGTCTTTGGTTTTTCTTATTATTGATAGTTGTTCTCTCACTACTTATTTCTCCTTTATTATTTTACCATCTTTGCATTATTTACTGTATAGTTTCTTTGCTGTTCACCTTCTACACTAAAAGCCGAATTTAAAACGTGTCCAGATAGCTGGGAATATGAGTTCTTTTTGAGTTGTTCATAAAGTTAACTGATCTAGGGGGTGCGGATGCATCTAGAGATTAAAATCTTAACATTACCCTTTACTTCTCAGTTCAGATACGAAAGGGTGAGCTGAAGCCTTTTGGTCCAGATTTTTCACTTAGCACAACTAGCTCCTTACCTTCCCCCGTCATGTTTGGTGCATGCCCTCCACTTTCCGAAGAGTGCATCGAGCCTGACACCTTCACTTCTGGAAGTGGCTTCTCGCTCCTATCACATCCATGTCTTTTAGTGAGTCCCGTGACTGAATCCCTTGCAGTGCAAAATGTGCAACAGTCAGAAGCTGCTATATACTATGCCACTAACAAGGGAAGGATACCAAATGTCCGTGGCATTTCAAAATGAGATATGCCTAGCAATGTGAAGTTGGGAATGCTGATCTGTAATATGTTCCCCATTTGTGCTCTGTCCCATTGCAGGAAAAGTTATGACCTTGCATGTGCAGTGTATACGTACATGGACTTTCTACAACCATCTACCGTAACCACACGGAAACCGCGTTGCCATGCAAAATGGATACAGAATCTGTGATCAGCAGTCCAAATAACCCCATATGCAAAATTTCACCGAAGGAATACCCGTTTACGCCGGTTTGCCAAAGATGGAAGTGCTCGTACCAGTCGTATCAAGGGAGACATACATATGTGGGCATAAGCAAGTTTAGGCACCTCACAGAATCCTTCCAAATTTTGCAGAGAAGGGTTATTTTAGGCGCTGACCACAAATGTCAACATAACTTTGAGTGGCACTACCATTTGGATGCCGAAGTGGACAACTTATTTCGGTTCCCCACAGTGCTTCTACCGTAACCCTAGAAAAATGGGATTGCGGTTCAAAGTGGGTACGATATTCGTGTTCAGCACCCCAGATAACCCTACTATGGGGAGTTTCAGCGTTAAAAAAATTCTTGAAAATTTGGACCACGTAAGCACCATACACCTACCATTACCAGTTGCACTGCTAACAAAGACGAGGTGATGAGAATCCTTCAAAAAGCTCCCGCACTTTCAGATCATGGAATTGCAAGTGAAAAACGTTATAAAATAGCATAGAATCGATTCTCAAAGGAAAACAGCACGTGGAATGGAAATGCAAAAAGCTGAACTGCTGAAGGGATTGAACCTGGGACTGCTTCCTTGAAGAGCGAGACACTTACCACTACACCACCACTCACCTGATCTACGCGATCAATGAGACCTACATGAATGATCCGGCTTAGGCAAATCGGGCGTAGATGAACATATTCTCTCATGAAATTTTGCATATAGGGTTACTTAGATTGCTGATAACAAATTCTGCACCCCTTTTGCACGGCAACTTCATTTCATACAGTTTCGGCAGATGAAAGTAGAAACTGCACATATATACTGCACATACAACGTCGTAACTGTTTCAGCAGCGGCAGAGAGCGCCGACAAAGAACATAACGGGGATCAGCATGGTCAGCTATACATTAAGAGGCATACCCCATTTTAAGATTCCACGGACATCTGGTATCCTTCCCTCGTAAGCTTTTTTCGGCATTTCGACCCATTTTTTTCCCGCAGATATCTGAATAAGTTTATTAGCGTTTCCTGAAATGTCTCCAGCGCTTTCTTTCTGTTTCATAGCAACTAAACCTTTTTCGAGGTCCATTCTTTAACATTATCTAATGAGTTTGCTCTTCGATTCATACGGGATGGCTGGGTCCGACATGTTATTGTCGAACTTTTGATATATTCGAGGATCTTCATAAATCAGAAGTGACGCGATTTCAAAGTTCATGCGGATATTTTCGTCAATTTGGTACTCTTCGGTTCTGTGTTCTCCATGTTCGGTTGGGGCGTGAGAAAAAAAAAGAACTTTGTTACGATCTTTGTCAATTTAGTTCAAGCTAAGGTCGCTATGGGGTTCAGTCCTCACTACGATTCCATTAATCATCGTCTTCATTGAATGCAAACGACCACTTTTCTTGTTAGGGATAACATATTAGCATTCTTGGCTCATTGAAGTCTTTTTTTTTTCACGGTATCCGAGCTTCATGTGGAAGGTAAAATTCAGGTTTTAGAGTTGGTGGATTGCAGGTCGATCAAATAATACATTCCTCTGAAGTCTTGGGTGATTATGTACCAAGGACTTTAAACTTATTTTGACTTCTGTAATAATTAGGGAGATACGGAGGAAAGCGGTGATGGTGATATGAGCAGTAGCGAGGAAGAGTCTAGTGAAGCTGAAGTAGAAATCGAAAAAGAGGAGAAGAAGAAGAAAGAGAAAGAAGACGAGAAGAAGGAGGAGTCAAGCCGTAAAGGTCAGCAAAACCAGAAGAGCGAGGCGGAGCGTCTTGAAGAGAAGCGCGAAAAGGTACGAGTCGAAGTTCTTTCCTTAGTTTTGAAATTTTATCTTTATGTTTTTTTTTAGCTGCGAGCTGGCAGTGTTGTTTGCGTTTACGATGATGCACAACATCGTGGAAAATGGTACCCTGCGGTTGTTGTTGCTCAAAAAGCTTATAGGTATGCTCTATCGACCTGAAAACTTCTTTGTAAATGGGGCTTGAGCTCGTCTTTGTTTGTTCAGAGATGGGAACAACAAACCGAGAGCTCTAGGGAAAAACGAAATTCCCATTAGAAGTTTCCAGAATGCGAAATAGTAAGTTTTATCTTAGTCTAAACGACTAGGCTTTCGCTAGATAGTAGGCAGATCTGTCAGATTGGTCTTGTCCTTGTGTTCTAGTTTCGCCGCCTCACTCGCGAACCTAGTTCTATTGGACGATCAGCCTATAAGTAAAAAAGCTCTCGACGCGATGAGTAATCCGCAACGCACGGCTGTCGATAGAGCGAATGCGTTCAACAGTAAAGGTGAAATCTTCGTTCTTTTCAACGTTTCTTCTGTCATTTTATTAGCATTTTCTTCCACATTGTCTCTCTTCATCTTCCGTTTTACTTCCTAGTGGGTTGCTTTTTGTCACACTTATATTTCTAGCTTGTAAAAAGCTCGATTGTCACTTGTATGTAATGTTTTCATGAAAACTATCGCTTTATCCCTCTTAATCCTCTCTTAATCTGGAACAGTCACGATTACAGGTGTTTCCATAACATTCGGGCATACAAATCCGGTCTCATGCAGAATGTGCACTTTTCCAGGCACGCTACCAAATAACTGGACTGCAAAAGAAATTTACGCCGACACAAGTATTCCAAAGAAGAAGGAACCTGTGAAAACTGACACAGCAAAGACGACTAAAAAAGAGGAGAAGGCTGAAGCATCGAAGAAGGAGGAGGATGCGAAAAAGAAGAAAACTGTCGAGAAGAAGTAAGCCAAAATCATACGTTTTTTCCTATTTTATATAGTAGGGTAGAACTTCAGTTTTTGTTTTTCTGGCTTGTTCTTCATTCTCATTCACCTATTTTTTTTTATTCAGAGTAGAAAGTAGCTCAGAGAGCTCCGAAAGCAGTGACGAGGAGGAATATGGAGAAGAAAGGGATTTGTTTGTGGCGCAGCTATACAAATTCCAGGAGGAACGAGGTATTTTTTCTTCATTTTGGTTTCGAATACTTCTCTAGAGATCATTACTGTACGAAGTAAATGAGTGAACTGATACTAGGAACTCCTATCAATCGAGCGCCCATTCTTGGTGGAAAAGATATAGATTTGTATCGCTTTTATCGCGTTGTCCAAGACTATGGTGGCTGTAAGCGCGTTACGACAAACCAGCTTTGGAAAAAGGTGATTTGAATTGTTGGTCTGCCCGTCTACATTCTTCTGCTTGGGTAAATCATTCTCATGGTTCAGGTTCTTGTAAAGCTTCGGTTAGAAGGATGTGCTGGGGCAACACCTGTCACCGTGAGAAAGGCGTATATAAGGTAGTTAAACTTATTTTTCATTTACTATTCAGCTTCTGGAAATGCTATTTTATCAGTTTTCTGTGTCTTGCTTATTTCATCTCCGTTTTTTTCCCTTAATATTGTCTCCTTTTCATTTTTATGAACCTGATTCTTGCAATAGTGATTGTTTGTGATTTCATCCATTAATCACGTGTTATTCTAAGGCGAGTATGGTTGAGAATATATAGTCAACTCCAAAAGTACGCAGACAAGAGTTGGCACCGCGGCGCGGTTTTCCTCCGTGTCTCTGCCCTGCAGGCCCCGCTGAGTCCGTGCCGCAGACAGCGAGAGAGCCGCGCCGCTGTCCCAACTCTTGTCTACGTACTTTTGGAGTTGGCTATACAGTTTCCGCCACCGAGTTGTTAGATATAGTGCATGTGAAGATATGATGTTGTATCTCTCCATGCTACCTAGCTCTACCAGTGCAGATCTCACTTATTTTTAGGAAGATTCGAGGGATACCAGTGGCGGACGCAGGGTGGGGGGCGCCCGCCCCCCCCCCCCCCCCCCCC
>JARK01001403.1:616174-671364 GCA_000688135.1 Ancylostoma ceylanicum | reverse complement strand
ACACACACACACACACACACACACACACACACACACACACACACACACACACACACGGAGTAAGCGCTTTATTATAAGTCATGATCATGATATTACATTGTCAGTAATATGCTATCCAGTTAGTCTATCTTGGTATCCGTATATTTCATGTTCAGTTTACGGCGCATTTCTTCTATATGTTGCTCGAGCGCTTCCTTAAATAACGTAATGTGATACAAACGAAATCACTGAAAAATGTTAAATGAATGGTTCCATACCCTCTCCCTATCCGGTAGATCCACAGTCCATTGTTCCGCGATTTTGCCGAGCTTTTCAATAGAGGGTGGAAGGGGCTGAAATTTGAAAGAATAACGCTACTCATAAAACCTTTCTACGTATATACTGGATTTTGAAAAACACACAGTCAACATCTGCCTCAGCTTTTCCATATTCTCTTCGCTCACTCCAGGGAGAGAGTCGACTGCTACATCACTAGCTTTCAGTTGCGCATCTGAACATTAATTTTCAATGACTGATATTTTTTGGTAATAATGTAATAAAAAATTTACCTACTGGGTGAGTGTAGGCTTGTGGAACGACAATAACCACGAAAAATAGTTTTAACATAGAGTGGGACTAGCAGTAATTGAGCAAAACACCTAGAAACAATAAACTGTCATTGGTGCCTATGGTGCTAAACGGATTCCCCTGTGATATTTTCCCCTTAAAGCGCATAGAAACCTCGATTTCTGATCTGTTACGGATGACCTAGCTTCGAATGATAAATTTTTATAACACCTGTATATGTTTGATCAGTTGTCCGTTCTCCTATAGAAAGATTTTGAACTTTTTTCCGTGGTAACCAAGTTACTTATCCAGTAAAACCTTTATGACTTCTACAGCGCTTCCCTCCTTCTGATCTGCATCTGCGAACAATGACAGCAGTTACTCATAACCTAACAAAACCTCAACACAAGAAATAAAGCCGGTAGATTTTCGTGAGTTAGGCTTTGAGATTTTTTTAGTAATACCTGTCTTTGTTTCGCTGTTTTAATAAATAACATGGTAAAAATAGAAAACGATGTTTGAAAACATTTAAAAAACCAGATGTGGAAAAAGTTTGCGGCTCGTGGTACGATACAGGTGTATTTATGCCTGCAAAACCAGCGATGTCTAGACGAGTACTCACGTCATAGTTCCTCATCAACGAGGATTTGGTGGCGGTAATACTCTAGTGCAGTCAGAGTACGAACTACACGCTAAACTTGTAGCACTTGTGTCCCAGTACGAGGTCTTCCCCAGCCCAAAATCGAAACGATGCACCTTTGAAAAACCAATATTTCATGAAGCCTCGTTTGAATATGCAAATTGAAGAGACTACTTTGAAAATCAGTGGAAACCAATATAACTAATACTCACATAACAGACTACGCGCGTTCGTCAAGGTGGTTCACCTGGAGCTGATATTACACAGAGAAGGATCCGAAGATCTCCCTCGCAGTACAAACTCCATGACTGGCTTGGAATTCTCAGAGAAACAAGAAAAAACTTTCGAGAAAATAAGCCCAAACTTATGTACCGCACGAAAGATACAGTGCCGGCCAAAATTATAGAACCTTTTTAAGATCAGAGAAGTCTTTGCAAAAATGAGCGAATACTGCCCAAATCTAGTCGAATAGGGTACAAGAGAGGGCCGAACAGTAAATACCCCCAGATCAGCTGTGAAATCTCAAGTATGAGCCAACGAAACTAATGTGCTCGTCATAGTAGTGGCCTCGTTCATTTCAGATCGTCCAGTTTCATCTAACATTCTGGAAGTTCTACCACATAATTATCTCTTATGTAATCTCAAAAAGCTCCTCATTCTCAATCAAGAAAAAATTCAGAGCTCCTTTTTCATGGTGTGCACTATCGGCTCCATCGCGAACATCCGTAGTATTTGGAGAGTTCGGGAGAGCCCACACGGCCGAATATGTTTAGCTTGATAGCAAAAAAATCACATGATTCAGTGGTGACTTCAAATTGGGGAAGAAAGGAGTTACTGCTAGATTGACCTCGAGGTAGCCTGGCATATCGCAATCATTGAGCCGTAAGCGCACTCATCAGACTAGATATTCGTCTTTACTACAAAACAATCAATTCATGCCGAAAGTCCACTTACAAAAGTCATTCCGTGGCCGTTCGTGAATAACACAAAATCAAGGATATCGGCATTCATCAAACATTTTTTTCATACGAAAAATTGCGTATGAAATGCAGTGTTAATGTTAATGTTAATGTTAATGTTTATTTGGTCAATATGATGTTTGAATGATCCAGTTAAAAACGAACATAAAATTGCAGCATATTTGGATTGACACGGAAGTTAGACAATGTATGATTGATAAACACTATGAACCGTGGCGTGTAACTAGCCCCAAGCAAGGAGGGGCCAGCGAACCTACGGGCGGAGGTTAGCTGGCGTAAGCCCCACTTTAGCGATAGAGAGCCGCGCTTCAAGGTGGTTCAACCATTTACAAAAAAAAAGGCAGTTATTCAGGTGTTGCCTGACACCTTATCAGAAAGTTCCTAATTAATGCGAGATAGCGGAGCGAGCTGTTAATTGTGTGGAAGGCAATTCATCAAGAACAAGGAAATAAAAGAGGGTTTAAGTGAGGTGAAAAAAAAAACATATCCAGAAAATTCAACTCCTTTCTCTCAAAAACGTTTAATCATATTGCGAGACTGCAGATATTGCTCCCGATGAGTCTGAAATGCCGACGCTCTTCTGTATCTGAATAACGTAGGACCTAAGCTGTTCCACAAAGTCTGGATTCTGCAAAGAAAAGAACTTTTTAAATTATTTAAGTGTCACCTCTGTTCAGTGGTGATGGTGTTTTATGGAATCGCCATGTCTCATGACCTGTTTGTTTCTTGGACTACTAATGCTGTTTTCTTTGTCTTGGCCAGCTAAGCAAAAGCTCTCTCGTATTCAGCGCTCTCGTGAAGGTATTGCCCAGCAATTCCAACAGCGTTTTCACCGACGTCACTATCTTATGACGTGTTGGTTGTGAAAGTGGGCAAATAACCCTGATTCCAAGGAACAATTATCCCTAGAACATCCGCGACAGTGTGCTCAACCGGTTGACACGCATGGTAATTCAGTACTTGGCCCGTATTCAACATACTCAACATACTATTCAGCCAAGGGAGTACAAATCCGATGGTATCCTCACGGTAGAAAACGACCGCGTGGCTGACCTCCTATAACGTGGTACTATGATTCGTTGGATTACAGAAACAGCAGATGTGCTTCTGGCTCCGTTAAGGTCCACTGGCCATTTGGGCCTCAATACCGATCGAAGTGGAAGAGAAGTTGGAACCCACGCAAGACTAGTCGCCGTGCCGGGTCGTTCAACTATCCTAGGTAAGTAAGTAAAAAGCAGTCGTATATCAGTTTCCCAATGGCGCACAAAGAAAAAAAGGGGGGAGGGGCGTGGGAAAAGTCGGGGTCTCCGCCGCTTCGGGGACCCAGATGGAGAATAAAATTAATAAAAATATTAATTATAAAATTGAATAACTGATAAAAAATTATTTCAAAAGTAACCATAAAAATAAACAATCAAAAATTCACTTATACACATTTTACAATTGTTTTATGAAGTAATTTCGAAAATTCAAATGATCTATGCTCAGAAAGTGTGCTGCAATAGTAGTGCTGGATCACCTGCACAATTAGCAACGCATAACTCTGATGCACTGGAGTATTTCCGCAGCCAAATCTCCGCTGATGAGGGCATATGACGTGAGTTTCCGGCTGGACAACCCCGATTCTGGAGGTATAAAATACTCGGAAAAGTAGTTGGTTTATGCTTCACAGTTGCGGGTTCTTTTGAATCTCTTTCATCTCACATACGAAGTGTTTTTGTCTTTTCTTAGTTATTTTCTCAGAAATTTTGCCCAAAATAAGGAAAAGATGGGAAGTTACAGGAACTGTAGTCTTTAAAGGCTGTTTTGAAGGCATACTATGTGTTTGCCGAGCACTGCAAAAAAAAGACAACGTATTCTGTACACATATGGAAATGTACAGAAATATTCATTATTTGTAGCAAGCATGAACCCGAACATGGAATTTGAATCCCATCTTTTTTTGGCGACAAATTCTCTGGAAGTATACACTAGTGACGAAGGAGATTTTCAGGTACTATTAGAATTTCTCCAGAGAAAACTCAGGAATAATGGTAAAACTCGCTGTACTCGTTCTTTTCGTCGCCGCGTCACTGATCTACGCTTTCCCGACAGGTAAATTCTCCTTCACTAAAAATAGTGATAAATTCCATGTCATATATTTTATTTAGATATACCATCAAAAATCACAAATATCACTATTGACTCTCTGCCCGGAGTTAGTGAGGATAGTATCGCGAAGCTACGCCAAATGCTGACTGTATCCTTGAGTTTTAGTAGAAACAATGTAAGATGTATGCAATTACTACTCCAAATTTCAGCCACCTCCACAGAGCATTGAGGAGGTCAAAAAGATCGCAGAGCAATGGATTGCGGGTCTACCGAACGACGAGAAGGTCTGGAGAACATTCGAATATTCATATTGCCTCCTTAACGTGTTTCCCTTCATTTAAGGAAGCGATCAAGCAACACATGGAAGAAATGCGTCAAAAACTCAGCCTGGGAAATACGGACATCAGGGCGGACTAACGCGACAACAAGAGACTGAAAATGTTGAAAAAATCAAAAGAAACTAACAAAATGTTCGAAAATGTCATAAATAAATCTTTGAAAGCTACAAAAAGGTGTGAAAAATGTGTAAATATAGCTGGTGACAAAATAAGGGCTCTTTGAAGGGATTGGGGGAAACTTCAACGCACTATTGCATTTTAGTAGGCCGAAAAAATCCGTGTAACACTCACAGGCGAACTGCTGAGCTGTATTCTTAGTATGACAGCGTCAAGATGCGGCAAGCGATTTCTTTTAAGCATACGTTATACAGGGTGCGCCAAAATTACTTGCGCGGTACTTGGATGTTCCTTCACGCACTCATTTCAACACCTTTCTTGTTCTTTCGTGTTAGTTTCTTCAGATCATGTTTTCATCTTGTGTTCTCATAGAAATTCATTTTTGTCCTGGTTGTGCAGTCGAAATGGTGAAGGCTCATCCTAAGCGTGGCGCAATTCTGGATTTGCACAATGAAGGACGCGGTACGCGAAAAATTTCGAAACTTCTGAAAATCCCGCAAAGGACTGTTCAGGAAGCTATCAAAAGATTCGAGGAGGTGGGTACCATCTCGTGCAGACAGGACGTGGTAGAAGCGCTGTTGTCCCTACGGTGATAAACAAGGTGCGCTGTCGTCTTTGGCGAAACACTCGACGTTCAATGAGCAAAATGGGAAGAGAAGTCGGAGTAAGCAGTTCTCCAATGCGAAGAGTGGTCAGGGAGAAGCAGCATCTTTATTCCGGAATCGCGCTGGAAGAGCTCCCCTTCTAAGTGGGGGAATAAAACAGATGCGGCACAAAGGTGTAAGAAGTTGCTCAGGAGAGTCGCTGGAGAGTCGCACCACAACATTCTCTTCAGTGACGAGAAGATTTTTACAATGGAACCTATCGTAAATAGCCAAAACGACCAGGTTGCAGGCGATGTCGAGCAGGCTCTTTCTCATGGAAAAATCGTCGGTAAGTCTGCTCATCCCAAATCTGTTATGGTGTGGGTGCTATGACCTTAGATGGAAAGACGCCGCTGATATTCGTAGACGCTAGTGTAAAAATCAACAACGACACCTACTCAAAATCCATTCTGGATGATGTCCTGAAACCGTGGTCCACTTCTAATTTTGGAATTAGGCACTGGTGCTTCCAACAGGACTCAGCGCCTGCTCACAAGGCAAATGTCGTGCAAAAGTGGTGCCGTCGCGAGCTTCTGGACTTCAACGCGAGTGGAAATTGGCCCTGAAATTCGCCAGATCTAAACCCACGCGATTTTTCAGTCTGGTCTGTAGTTGAAAGCAAGACATGCTCGATTCGCCACCAGAATTTGGAGTCGTTGAATGCTGCTATTACGAAGGCGTGGGGAAAAAATGGACACCCAGTACCTGCGAATGACATGCGACGCCTTCATGAAACGTCTGAGACGCTGTGTTCGAGCCAAAGGTGGTCACTTAGAATGACACCTGTTGTCAGCTTTTGGAATAGTGAAAATAAACAAATTATCTAGTTCGTTTTTATTTTCGTCCGGATGTGCCGATCTAGTGATGCTAAACATGTGCGCCAGTAATTTTGGCGCACCCTGTATAATGGACAGAATCAATTTTGCATTCGAAGCTTCACTTCGATGCTATTGTAGCTGTGAAATTTCATCGACAATTAACGAACCACATTTCTTTCTCCAATCATGAAATAATGGTGCACAAAAAGAAATGCTGTTTTTTCTTACACTTCATTTTTCTCCCATTTTTTCCAGTATATATGTGTTTTCAAGAACTACATCATACTTGCTTCCACTTGCTTGCTAGTCATCGCAATTGTGAGAGCAGACCGACTAGTGGTCGCGTTGTCCTAATGGAAAATGCGTGGCCCCCGAATTACAGCCAGGTACCCGTGAGGTGTGGTAGAAAGGCTGAGCAGCTGGCGACTTTACCGAGCATACAATTTCCTAGTTCACATAAGTTTTGCCTTAATTTTCACTTATTACGTACATTCCAACGCTTTTTGACTCCAAAATTGTCATCAATCCGTGAAGTTTCGACTAGACCAGGACCATGGAACTCACTTCTAAATCAATGCTTCAAGGAAGCGTTGGGTTGTTTCAACCAGAGAATTCTTAGCAGAAGGTAGCCCTTCTGAGAATACCGTGCTGTTCAAACAGGACATTTTGGAATAAAAATTAATCCTTGCAAAGTGTTTTATTTGAATAAATCCAAAATATTTACATTATCATACAGAATGTGCAGCAAAACGCGAACGGTTTAGGATCGTACGGTGACAACTTCAACAGTTGCACCAGTGTTGCCCGAAGTGAAGGCAGCCTCTGCACCAGTAACGTCTTCGCTCATCATATCCGTCTCGACAACGTCAACAGCTCTTGTGTGGACATCGCCAGGATGCTCACTGACTTCTAGATCCTCTAGAATGCTGGTGCTCTTCTCAGTGGTGGTTGTTGGAGTGCCAGTGTGACGACGATGATGTGCGTCGCGATTGTTCTAGAAAGAGGTGAAATGGACAGTGAATCAGCGATGGAGCAACTTTTAGCTCCTACTGTGATGTCAACTGTGGTGATCGGTGGTGCAGTATGTCGACGATGATATGCATGATAATTGGGCTGGAAGCAGGTGGATTAGGCCACTCAGTTACATCGGAGCAGGACAAACTTCTACCGTGATGCTGGTGACCTCTTCCCTCGATTCGGAGTCGTTTCTTGGAGTAGGCTTGGCGATCGCCACGGAGACGATAGCAATACTAAGAGCAATAGCGAGTTTCATGGTATCCCACGTCTAGAGGGTAACGAACGATTTTTATATGCAGGGCTCGGTTATCTCTAGGAACGCTCACGTGTAACACGGATCCCCCGTAGCTTCTTCTTACTGATAAGCCCTCAAGTTTGTGGAATAACGTAAACAAAGAAATCATGGGGAGTGATTAAAGATCAGCTATCACGTCATCTTTCCTTCTTTTGTAGATGGTTTTTGGCGGAAATCTGCTAGTTGGCCATGATATTCATTTTCAGATCAGCACAGCTCACGCACCGACTCCTACACGCGATATGCTTCCTATCCTGTGTAGCTGTGTTCCACACTAAATGGGAGGTTACCTCGGAACTGCCTAATCTGCTCGCTTCCTTTTCATGTAGTTGAAATTCCCTCCCTTCCAAAATTGAGTCATAACTTGGTGCTCAATTTAGCTATGAGAGAGCCAACCTCTTTAATTTCCTTAGATTTCCCCCTGTTTGTTTCTTTTTTCGGATCCTTATGTACACCTATGTACGTATAGTCAACTCCAAATGTCCGTAGACAAAAGTTGGGGCCGCGGCGCGGGTCTCTCGCTGTCTGCTGCACGGATTCAGCGTGGCATGCAGGGCAGAGACGCGGAGGAAAACCGCGCTGCGGTCCCACTCTTGTCTACGGACATTTGGAGTTGACTATAGGTGTTTCCTATGGTCATTCATGTGCTGGGAACCACAGCGAAACATAAGCTATGATTCTTGTTTAGAGAACAAATGTACAGATAAGAACGGTGCTATCACAATGCGTGAAACTTCTCTGCAACAAAAGCAAACAACTTATAGAGCTGCCCCGTAAACATTTCAATAATCACACATTCGCCAAGAATAGCAAGGGCGGTCACAATTGTACAAATATCAAGGACCAAATCTCGCAAAATTAGTCATATCTATATCCTGGAAAGAAATGTCATCATTTCGCAGAGTTAACGCCCAAAAATTATTCCAGGATGAGGTGATGGTGATGCAGGTGATGAGCTGCACACACATACAGTGCCGGCCAAAATTATATAGCGTTTTAACTACCCTCCATAACCTCTGTTGAAGCAAAGCTCGGCTCAACGCAAAGTCTCAAAGTTCAAATTTTTACCTCCATCGAATTTTGAGTCTCTACAACTATCATAAAAATTTGAACTTCAAGGCTTCACGTTGAGTCAAGATTTACGTTAACAAAAGTTATGGAGGAAAGTTCAAAAGGCTATATAATTTTGGACGGCACTGTAAGTCACCCAAATGATTGAGATCAGAGGTTTACCACATGCATAGATTACCCAGGGTAACAGTTCAAACACTTCCGAATTCACAAATCTTTGGCAAGCACAACACTTTTCTCCATGTTGTCCCATTAATGCATCAAAACTCAGGCTGCCGCTACACTAGGAGCACAGCACACTACGTTGTGGTCGCCCGGGTAACCTCAGCTTTGATACGTGCCGACTGTCACTGGCTCATGCAGGCGCCCATCTAGATATGGTTTTGAACGCGGGATCAATCCTGGCGTTCGTGATCGATGGTCGAAAATTTAACGAGAGCAATCCTCTTTGACAAAGCTACCCAGTACACGGATTTTTTCGGATCCGAATAGTCCGCTCTCCCCCCCCCCCATTGTCATGCTTCCTGTTGCAATGGGAATGGCTGATCGCTGGATGACGCTGTCGACTTCATCTGATCATCGCGGAGACATTGAATGCATATGTGCTCTATACAGTGACTCGCGGGTGCACCGAGCAGGTGCTTCATCCTCCCGGACTCCTCTGGTACCAATCTACCGACCCCGGGGGAGGGGGAGGGGTAGATGGGTTGGTTGGCCATGGGCGCAAGCGAACTATCGACCTCGTGCGTGCGCACCGAGCTTCTTACCACTGCGCCACCCGCTCCTTCATTACAAATTACTGGATACATTCGCTAATGATGGAAAATCTGAGAGGGTTATGTGCTTTTTGTGACGCAGAGTAATCACAGCCTTCTTTTGTTGGTTCTGCATCCACAGCAACGTCCACTTGCATGCAGTGAATTCCAAACTGTCGTAGACAAGGGCCGGGACCATGACGCGGGCACGCTGGTTCTCTGCTGCACCGGGGCAGCGGGCCTGCTGTGCAGAGACACGGAGGAAAACCGCGAAGCGTTTGGCTTTTGCCTACGACCGTTTGGAGTTCACTGTCCCTCAACCTATCTGATCTCGATTCAATGCAAAACCTCTTTGATGTCTTTATGGTGTACAAACTAATAAAGAAATCGCCTGGAGCTTTCCTTTACTAATCACCTCAATACGGTGTACATGATTACGTGCAGTAACTGCTGCCAGCGATGTATAGGAGAGACGGGACGACCACTGGTGAAACGGCTGAATGAACATCGTCGAGCATTTACCAGCCCACACTCATACCCTACTAACAGCTTCTCGAAACATCGCATAGCGATGAACCTCCTCAACACCTCGCAGTCACAGTGCTGAACCGCCATCTCGAGTGCGCTGTCGAAAGGAAGATCATGGAGGCCCGAGAAATGAAGCGGCATCGCCCGGAGATTAACTGTGGGGATGAGCTGGCTGAGACACTAACACTCGTTGCTTGACACCGACCGCTCCATCAATCCAGGAGTTATAGTTGTTTATGATATTTATCATTGTCCAACTTGTTTATCACGATGTGTACTGTACTCTCACTTCTCACTCTCCGTCCTTCGTGATCGGTTCGTCTCGTGTGTAAATAACTGTTATGTGTGAGTGTTGTAGCGTATTGTGTTATTGTGTTAAGGTCTGAAGAAAGTGCTCAGCGCCGAAAGCTCACTGAGCTGAATAAATACTAATAAAGAAGCACTCATTGATTGCTGATCAAGGCGTGACACCTCAATACTATCAGTCACCCACGGTGGAAAAGCCAAAATTTCCCACCCACAACCTGAAGCTACGGTCAGAGCAAATTTTTCTCACAGTTAGAACCTTTTCGACATATTTTTGTTTGAATAAGGTGACTATGTTCACAGCATCCTTCACCACTTTCGAAACCCATGCAAGAAAAGACTGAGCAATAGTGCCTTTTAAATATCGTGGCAATCGATAATGTGAAACAAGTGCACTTATGGATACAATTAAAGAGCTTTTCACGAAAATTCGCTCTAATTTGTAGCACACTGTCCTATTATTTGTACCAACACTGACTAATCTCGTATTTTCTCATGCCATCCAATGAGAAATCTCGGAGAATCACATGACAGCGCACTGCCTCAGAGATTTGCATGTTCCTAGCGAAGACATTCGCAGAACCGTAAGGACAACAACCTTTCTGCTCGTATAAAAGGGCTGTCTGGTTGCCAAGGCAGCTCATTACGCTATGAAGTTTGCTATAGTGATCGCTTTCGCTCTCCTCACAACTGCACTCGCCAAGCCTCATTCAAAGGAATCCAGTGAGGAACGATCAGAGGTAAAATTGACTAGATATATGCGCTTTGTTTATTTTTACTGGGCTAATTACTGTTCTTATAGTCACATGAGGGACACCGTGGACACCATCACGGAAATACAACTCCTGCTATGACAAAAGAGAGCTCAGCCACCACAACTGGGCCAACAATGACCACCCGCTCCCTCGGCAGCACCGATAGAACTACTGAGGCCTCATCTCTCCGTTCCACGGGAGGCACCACCACTGATGTTCTCACTCATACTGACACTGAAACCCCTACTAGATCTGAAACGACAACCAGGAGCAATTATGTTACACAACAAAAGTGATAATATTCGTATATGATTGTAGACAGTGTATAATAAACTTTTTGTATCAAGTGATTTTCCATTAGATTCTGACTATGATCAGAGGTAGCCATATAAAACTTTCTTTGAAAAACAAGGAAGAAGTCGGGTAGGAGTAGTGGTGCGTTGCCATCACTTTTAGGAGGCTTTCCTTATACGTTGAATTGCACTAGTCGTGAGTTGTTGAGAGATTTTACGTGTTCTCTTCTCAATTCTCGCGACGTCCCTTTTACTGCTCTTGTTGGAGCCTCAAAAAAGCTTCACCCAAAATCATCAATGGTCCAGGTCCCGTATCCAACAAACTTTATCCATTCGGGTAAACGTACTCTGGCGGATATGTTACTGTGGTTTAAGGAATCTGCTATCCACTAAAAACATCCGCGGATATGCGAATCCACTCGCTTCACTACAGGTCACCTTTATCCGATCGATTTCCGCCCGCTAAGGATTTACGATCTACTTCATCTCCACTTGGCGTTGTTTCTCGTCAAAACACCACACTTGCGCCAAGAAATGAGTAGGGTAGTTGGTTGGTTAGCTATCCAACAAAATAATGGGATTCATGGAAGTCAACGTTGGAACGGTGCGCAAATAAGCTATTGTGCGTGGGATTGCGCGCTATGAAATCAAAAACTGGACGCGCCGCGTGGTGGCGCAACGCGGCGTTCCGTTCCCACTGTTGTGCGCTTCGAAAACGCCCCAGAATTGGCACAACCGTTCGCATTTGTCGACACAGTGTACTAAGCTGGAGGAAGCCTTTAAAAACTGCGGCGAAGTTAAAATTTGGGTGAGCGGCTATATGACTGCGCAGCGTTGAGCACTTGGATAGTTGTCTTGGTGATGGATTTCAAGTTTTGTTGATGGATTTCAAGTTTTGTTTCCTGCTCGAACTGATGTTTACATTCCCCAAATTAGTATTTACGTCGTTCCAGATAATTCTTCCCGTTGTTCTTCTTCCTGTTACATTGTACTTACATTTTATTTATTAATACATGGAATGACCATGTGGGTACAAACAAGTATATGTATGCAACGCAAATAATGACAACATGACTATTGAAATGAAACAACATATTCTATTAAACACTATCGGAAACATTTGAAGGTTTTATGAATCGCTTTGCCAATTTTCTGAATTGTTCCACTTTAACGGGAATGCAATGCTTTTTGCTGACATTCAAATATTGAGTTCCTGCACGGCTAACAAAAAGGTGTTGTCTTTTGGATGTAACAGCTTTAGAAAACGTAATTTTATTCATGTCACCTCTCGTAGTGGACGTGATAAAATTAAAGAAATTCTTGACTTTCACATTGGTGACGCCAGTTAGTATTTTGTGAATCATAACAAGGAATTGAACGTGTTTGAATTGCTTCATTCATTCATATCAAACTTATGGGAACTTTATTTGAAGAGACAGAAAATACTGTATTTGGCTTCGAGAGAGTTACGCTTATGTACTTCGTTGATAGTGCAGCCGAAATGACCCCCTCGTATCTGTAATTGACAATCAGCTTCAGTCCTAGAACAGCTTCAAATGCTGAACAGCTATTAAAGCAAAAACATATGTTATGTACAAAACAAAAACAAATGAAGTTGCTCTACCTCTTTTAGTTCACTTGACCACTTGTCAACAGCTTCTCTGGCCAGGCCCTCGAAGTCCGTCAAGGGCCATCCAACTCTTACTCTAAAAATAAATGCATGTAAGATCTACCACTGGGTGACTGCATCAGCCCATTTTAAAGCATTTTTCACATTTGGCTCTCGCGGGACGCCGTTGCTTAGGTTTTAACAACATACGTGCTATATTTCAGTTCCTTTTTGTAGTTCACGTTCGGATAACTCTTACTCCATCTCTCCTCTCCCAAGTAAACGAACTTGAAATTAGCGGCTGCTTCCAGTGCGCAAGAGTACTTCTAAAATTAGGTTAGTAGAGTGTGCATTTGGAGATAAGCATCTCGATAGAAGAGATTAATCAAGACGATGCTATCCCAAAACGGACCGTATTTCCTTGCACAGTTTTTGAAATTTGTTCTGCCAAGGGACCTAGGACTTTGTCTCGATTAGCGTACGTTCCAATAGCAGGATCGCATGGTTGACGAGGAGTGCTGACAACCTCAGGAATGTTGAAAACCTGCAACAACGTACTTAGCATAGCCATAAGATGAGGTGATACCCGTGATCGTGGAGCCATCTGAGAGGCCGGGTTGGTTTACTCACCAAGAAAAGTAGACAAGCGGAGAGCATCTTGTTGAGCGGTGCTACTGGACAACGTTTACAGCGATCCTTTTATAAAGGCCAAATTATAGAATAGTTTCGTTCACTAGCGGATTCTTAACTGATCGATTTTGTTGTAGTTGACCGCTAATTGAGCCGCAACACCAGGGTTTAAACCCAATTTGTGCGCCCACGTGTTCGATATTATTGAAATAAATCCCTGTTTCTTAGTATAATTGGCAGAAAAGTAGAAAGGATATTTGCAACGTGGCACTCTAACTAGTCATCATGCAGTGGTTAGTTTTCTTAATAGCCCATATAGTTTTACTGAGCTTGGCCGACAAAGTATACATCACGGAAGTTCACACATTGCCTTGCGAAAAACGCAGGTTACCTGACGACGGTTAAGCACGTGCATAGCGAGAGATAATGAGCAGTTCGTGTTAGTGTTCACGAGAAGAAAAAAAAAAACAAAGACATACCGACTGGTAGCCTGGCAGTCATTGTCTGAGATACCAGCTGGTGCCGCCTGAGACATGAAAACAAGTTTGAAACTAGCTTCGCCGGCTGGACCACGCAGTACGTACGGTCTGTTTCAACAATCTTGCCACTTGGCAGGCTCCCAAGATGACGTAAGTCTTGCCACTTGTTATAGAACTTCTTTGCATGGCGGGTGCATGGCAATTTCTGCGACTGCAGGCGTTTGGATCGTGGTGACCGCGAGAATACCTTGCTGGCGGGGGCCACACTGATGAAAAGATCTTCTCTTGTAAGAATGTGAATGTAATCAGCCTAAATAGTCTAGTTACTCTTGATCTGCTGGATTTCAGAAGCAATTAATCTATTAATAGGACTTTTCCCAAATTTGACAGAATTTCCAATGGCCATGCAATTCCTCTTGGCTACAAAACATTCAAAACGCTTCTCAGATAGGATCTGATCCTGCGATAACGTACGAGTTACTTTTATTTCTAAAAAATTGCTGTTTGAAGTTCAAAATTCGTTGTTTGCTTATTCAACGACTTTGGCGAGACTTTTACTTCCTTAAGTCCTTCTATTGCATAGAGGTCGTCTTTTGTGATGAATATATAAATTTCCTACAGGATGTTCAATTCTGGGAGTGGCGCGATAGGCTCTGTTGCAGTAGTTCTTTGCTATTTTTCTCGGAAATCCATACTTTCCATTATGTTCCCACTACCAGTTTCATTTTTATAACTCAACGCTGTAATAATTCACCTAAAGAAGATCTCAATACCACATTATTAGGTGTCTCTGGCAGATGATTTTGGTCATGATGAAGTGAATTCTGTTTGCAGATTGAGTGCCCTTCCATTTCAATATCAACAGGAACTAACCAATCGAAAAAAAATCAATTGAAAAATGTTAAAAATGAAAATCGAAAATATCCGTTTCGTTCCTACCCTTAGACGGACATGACGTTAATGAAGGATTTAAAAAGCCCTTCCCGGAACTCCTCAGTAAGGAAGGAGGACTCACTGGAAACTAGGACTTACCTGATATCAGTCTTGCTATCCTATCGTCGCTGTCGCGTCCTTCCTCCAGAAAAGTATTACGGCATCGAGTTGTGACAGTATTGAAAGTTTGAGATTAGACGTTCATTATTAGGTCAAGAAAACGTTCAAGTCTTGGCAGTGATGTCATCTAGAAATGCAACATCTAAACGTACTACAGGGTGACAAAAAATTATGGAACGAGTTTAGAATTATTCCTAATTTTTTAGCGAAATAATGTCATTGAGCTTACGAAAACAAATGTGTTTGTGCACTAAGGGACAGTCCTCAGAATGGTCACCGTTAGCTTGAATATCCTTCTTTATGCATAACTGATACTCAGTTACAGTTTCTTACACTGCCTTCAGGACCTCCAAAGAAATTCAATCCAGACTTTGTACGAAGTATTACTCATCGATACAAAAACTCTTTCTTATTTGTGTTTGTTTGGGCCCTAAGCGGAGCTGTTTATTTCCGGCAAGCTTTCGCCAATTAATGCTTTCGTCAGGCCTTAACAATAAAAAATATTACACAATCATCAATTGCTCCATAATAACCAAAAGAAAGATCTACCGTGTGGCAAAACGACAATGGTGACTCTTTGTCGAACAAGTTACCTCAATACGCAACAAATGACATGACTTACTGGGTATGAGTTTGATCATCCCCTCAATGAACCACCCTATGTTCGAATGCGAGATTTTCGTGGTGGATACAAAAAATGTAGCTTGCTTTGAATTTCTGGGTGTTTCTTAATTTGGGCACTGCACCATCACATCAAAAGGCCTATATTTTCTCGTTAAAATAATCACAGGAACCAGGCAAAGCGGGTTACGTAGCGCAAGAAATTAGAATAGAAACTCCTTTCCATGATTTCTTGTCACTCCGTATAAGGCGTATTTGGTGGCTTATGGCTGAGAAGATATATGTACATATGTGTGATTGATTATGTGATTTCTGCCCAGCCAGTTTTCAAACGTAATTCAGTCCGATCACCTGATAGTTTGGTTCGATCACGTGAGAGTTCATTTTGTGTTCTATTATACTGGATGAATTAAACTCCCAGTATGGAGCGAATTAGTGCATTCGATAAAATAAGTGAAACAGAAGTATTTCTCGCGTAATTCCACCACTGCGACCATGTTGCATTTCGAAATGTCAGACCTTTCCTTTGTGATAACATCAAGTCATCTGCATGGAGGAAGAGTTAGCCTTCGAAAAAAATATGAGCCCTCCATAGGAAGCTAAAATAGCTCATGAGCTCCTCATTGGCTTCGTGTTGAGAAATATGTTCGCAGCGTCGACCTGAAATCCTATCTCATCATCTTACAGAATGATTGAGAGGCTACTGCCGACAAGATTTCTTTGCAGTGGGTGGAAGTACTGTCGTTTCTGCAAGACAGTCCGCAAAATCTTGGCAGCGCTGCCAAAACTCGATTTTTTTCACTTGCAGAGCATGTCTCCAACTTCAAACAAATTAAAAAACATGGAGCTGAACTTTGTCAGACATCTAGGCTTTATTCTGGCTAATAGGACTTTGGAAGAGTTGGTGAATAGGGGAGAAAATCCACTGGTTACAAATGCATTGTTCACAAGGATCAGTTTTCTCTAATAACTATGATACGCCGATTTTTCGACACCTGGATGGCACTGCTTCCCATAACACAGTAAATGTATGTATGAACAATCTACTCCGAAGTTCCTTCGAAGCCACCCAACTGCAACTTGGTGGACTTGAAAAATTGAATTTTTAGAGAAAAAACTCGCAAGGAAAGTGTCGAGAAGAATGCGATCTGTTCATTTCTTCAGAATACCTGTGAAAGATTCCTCCGTGAAGGAATGGTTTATGTGGGGAATAGTCACCTTATAGAAAAGGTAAAATCGCTTCCAAATCAAAAAATCCCCCATATCCTCGCATTATTTCGGGGATATGATTAATTTTGCGAGATTTGGTCCTCGATATTAGCTCAACTGTTATCGCCCTTGCTATTTTTGGCAAATGTGTGATTATTGAACTGTTTACGTTAGAGCTCCATAGGTTGTTTGTTTACTTTTTGTTGCAGAGAAATTTCACGCATTGTGATATCACCGTTCTTATCTGTACATTTGTTCTCCAAACAGGAGTCATAGCTTATGTTTGGCTGCTGTGGTTCTCAGCACATAAATGATCATAAGAAACACCTACGTACATGGGTGCACATAAGGATCCAAAAAAGGGAACAAACAGGGGGAAATCTAAGAAAATCTAAAGAGGTTGGCGCTCTCATAGCTAAATTGAGCACCAAGTTATCATGACTCAACTTTGAAAGGGAGGGAATTTCTACTACATGAGAAGGAAGCGAGCAGATTAGGGGTTCCAAGGTAACCTCCCATTTAGTGTAGAACACAGCTATATACATAGGAACAGATATCCAGGGCAACGTGTAGGAGACGGTGCGTGGACTGTGCTGATCTGTAAATGAATGGAGATTTTATCCAAAAACCAGCTACAAAGGAGGAAAGATGACGTGATAGCTGATGTTTAATCACTCCCTACAATTTGTTTGTTTACGTTATTTCACGAACTTGAGGGCTTATCAGTACGGAGAAGCTACAGGGGATCCGTGTCCCACGTGAGCGTTCCTAGAGATAACCGACCCCTGCATATAAAGGTCTTTCGTTACCCTTTAGACGTGGGATACCATGAAACTCGCTATTGCTCTTAGTATTGCTATCGCCTCCGTGGCGATCGCCAAGCCTACTCCAAGAAACGACCCCGAATCGAGTGAAGAGGGGACCAGCATCACGGTAGAAGTTTGTCCTGCTCCGATGTAATTGAGTGACCTAATCCACCTGCTTTCAGCCCAATCATCATGCATATCATCGTCGACATACTGCCCCACTGACCACCACAGTTGACATCACAGTAGGAGCTAAAACTTGCTCCACCGCTACTTCATTGTCCACTTCACCTCTTTTTCAGAACAATCGTGATGCACATCATCGTCGACACACTGGCACTCCAACAACCACCGCTGAGAAGAGCACCAGCATTCTAGAGGATGTAGAGGTGACTGAGCATCCCGACGATGTCCGCACGAGAGCTGTTGACGTTGTCGGGACGGATATGATGAGCGAAGAAGTTACTGATGCAGAGGCTGTCTTCACTTCGGGCAACACTGATGCAACTGTTGAAGTTGTCACCGTACGATCCTAAACCGTTCGCGTTTTGCTGCACATTCTGTATGATAATGTAAATATTTTGAATTTATTCAAATAAAACACTTCGCAAGGATTAATTATTATTCCAAAATGTCCTGTTTGAACAGCACGGTATTCTTAGAAGGGCTGCCTTCTGCTAAGAATCCTCTGATTGAAACAACCCAAAGCTTCCTTGAAGCATTGATTTCGAAGTGAGTTTCATGGTCTTAGTCTAGTCGAGACTTCACGGATTGATGGCAATTTTGGAGTCAAGAAGCGTTGGAGTGTGCGTAATAAGTGCTCGAAAATTAAGGCAAAACTTATGTGAACTAAGAAATGGTATTCTCGGTAAAGGGGCCAGCTGCTCAGCCTTTCTAGCACACCTCACACGATGTAGTTACTGATTCGTTGTTTTTATTGATTTTTTTCCCAGATTTCCATGCAGGTGTGGTGGAATCATGCACGCACTGGCTTCCCGCCCGCTGATCACGAGTGTGGGTTATCATGAGGCAAAAGGAGGCTGGGCATTCTCCTGTTATTGGTCCATTCAAAGGAGGGGCCAATCGCAGACATGTCGCCTGCCCTGCTTCGCCTCATGATGGCCCATACTCCTGATCACAAATATGTTGGCCACTTCGCTCCACATATGAACGATAGCAACCCTTACGACACTCAAGAACCTCCGCAACGAGATTCGACGCTATCGATTTCTGTTACAACTAGCACGTAAGAAATAAAAAGAAAACAATATTTAATATGTCCTATGACCACCACGACAACCATATCACTCGAAAGGTCCCCTCTACAGCAAAGTCGGATGAGAAATTCCGATTTAGATTATCGCTATCTATTATACTTCCAAATTGACTGGACGAATCAATCTGATCTTCTTTATCAGTGTTGATGAAAGCTTCTGTATTAGTGCTTTATTTCAGTGAGCTTTCGGCGCTTAGCGCCTTCGTCAGACTAAATACATTCACACAATATGCACTACAACAAGTGTTAACTTGTTAAACTTGTAATTGTTGACACGTATGACCAACAGAGCGAGGATGAGAGAGGAGCAGATGTGTGTAGTGGATGTGAACATAAAGTTCACTGTCGGAGAACCGAACAGTGATGGATTTTTATCATTCCTGAACACCAATGTTCGAATCCGCAATGGGATGACGGAAATTCGCTGGTACAAGAAACTATCATTAAAGAACATCTCACTACATTCACGGAGTGCACATCCTATCTTCACGAAAGTGAATTTAATGTGAAATTTGATCAAGACCAGCGAACGAATGGCGGCGAGTATCACAGAAGACGATGAGACGATCAAACGTATCCTCTTTGACAATGGCTACAACAGTGGGGAAGTAACAACGTGGAGATCATATTCGGCTCCAGATGGCATCGCGCTGGTATTGCCGTAGTCTAACGAACACTCTGCAAAACGCGTTCACATCATAGTGAAGAGGTCACGACTTAAAATGCGCCTGATATTCGAACCGCCATCTACATTCAAAGAGATACTAACATCATCCAGTCTGTACGAGAACGGATGCGACGAAAAGGGATGCCGCTATTTGACCGACCAGAAGATATGTCACTTGAGCGGCGCGATGTATCTGATAAAGTGTTGAGCATGCGGTCAGCGATGCATTGCAGAAAGCTGTCGACCTTTGAGAAAGCGGTTGGATGAACACCGTCGAGCACTCGTCTGCCAACAAGCCTACCCCAACAATAGCTTCTCCCGGCACCGTACGACACCCACTCTGAAGTTTCCTCCCACGGTGGAGCCACGGTACGAGGCCGATCCGCGGTGGATTCGCGGTTGCCCGCGATAAATCCGCACATGCCCACGGTGGAAAACCAAGAATGACGTCACTCCCGCGCTATGCCCACACATGTTCGCGGTGTAATCGCACATGCCCATGGTCTATTCACGATAACACTGCTTTCCACGGTGGCTCCACGCATGCTCACGGTGGATCCGCGGTAGAAATGATAAGATTCATCACGAGCTAAAACACAGCACACGTGTCGACACGTATGGCTTAGTGGATAAGAGGGCGGACTACCAATCAAGAATTCGAGAGGGTCGGTAAGGTTCAAATCCTATGGCAGAGAAGAGAAGCAAGGACGAAGTGGGAAGCCACAAAAAATCTGCATCTTTCTTTCTTTGTTCAGCACAGCACATATTCACTGTTTTAGCCAATTTGTCGCATGCAACACCTTCCCAGGTCGTGTTTGCTTCCGCTAGCATGAATAGAGGCCCAATAGTGAATTTACATGCGCTCAAGTAATCCGCACTATTCCCGCGGTGAATTCACACATGCTCGCGGTGACCAACCGACTCCCCACCTCGGGTGAACCGTGGGTCCACCGTGGGCAAAAAGTTCAGAGCAGGATCCTATCCCAGACTTCGAAGTTGTGGTGTTAAACCATCACCTCGAAAGCCGCCTCCATAGGAAGATCATGGAAATCAAACGGTACCATCCGGAGATAAATAATAAGGAGGAGCTTCTTAAAGCGATAAAATTAATTGCTTGACAACGATCGCTTAAGCATCTTAGAGAGCGGTAGTGTTTCGTATCGGTACAGCATCTCCAGACAACATCAGATGTTCTGGTTATTTTTTGTACGTTCACATCTGCTCCTCTCATCTTCGCTCGGTTGCTCATACATGTCAGCAATTGTTAACACGTTTGATATCTCTGAAATTTCTGCCCACGGTGGACCAGCGGTTCATCCGAGGTGGGGAGTCGGTCGGCCACCGTGGGCATGTGTGAATCCACCGTGGGAATAGTGCGGATTAACTGAGGGCATGTGCGGTCACTATTAGGCCTTTACTTATGCTAGCGAAAGCAAGCATTACCTGGAAAGGTGTTGCATGCGAGAAATTGGCTAAAACAGTGAATATGTTTTGTTCTACACAAAGAAGGAGAAATGCAAATTTCCTATGGGTTTCCACTTCGTCATTCCTTCTTTCCTCTACCATGGGATTTGAACCTTACCGGCCCTCTCGAATGCTCGATTGGTATTCCGCCCTCTTATCCACTAGGCCATACGTGTCGACACGTGTGCTGTGTTTTAGCTCGTGATGAATCTTATCATTTCTACCGCGGATCCACCGTGAGCATGCGTGTATCCACCGTGGAAAGCAGTGTTATCGTGAATACACCATGGGCATGTGCGGATACACCGTGAACATGTGTGGGCATAGCGCGGGAGTGACGTCATTCCCGGTTTCCCACCGTGGGCATGTGCGGATTTATCGCGGGCAACCGCGAATCTACCGCGGATCGGCCTCGTACCGTGGCTCCACCGTAAAAGGAAACTTCAGAGTTGTGTGAATGTATTGAGGTCTGACGAAGGCGCTAAGCGCTGGAAGTTTACTGGGATGAAGCACTGGCACACAAGCTCTCATCAAACACTGGTAAAGAAGATAACACCACATGAGGCTTCATGACAGCTCGATATTAAATCAATCCAAATATGACTGCGTCTGGGCCTTTGAGGGAGAATGATAAAGCATGTTCAGTATACCTCCAGGTTCATGGGCTGCAAAAACGAGCAAAACACGTTTCTCCTGAAGCAGTACCTTGAGGTCAAAGCCTATTTCGCTCCTATCCCCCCTCCCTTCTACCATTCCTCTACAATGGCTGTAATTCGGAGGCCAAACATTTTCCATTGCGACAACGCGACCACTGATCGGGTTTGCTCTCACAATTGTGATAACTAGCAAGCGGTTGGTATGATGTAGCTCTCTGAAAAACATATGCTGGGAACAAAATAGGAGGAAGTTGAAGTGTAAGAAAAAACAGCAATCCTTTTTGTGCTCCTTCATTTCATGATAGGAGAAAGAAATGTGATTCGTTGATTCTCGATGAAATTTCAAAGCTACTGTAGCGGCGAAGTGATGCTTTGAATGCATAAGTGGTTTTTCCGTGATGTAGCGTATGCTTAAAAGAAGTCGCTTGCCGCACATTGGTGCTGTAATGCAAAGAAAACAGCTCGGCAGTTCGCCTTTTAGTGCTACACGGATCCTGCTCATGCCTATAACCCGTTTACTATTCATGCCTTTGCAAATATTGTCTACTCGTTAATCCTTCGCCCAGAATCGCTATAATATTTGTTTCTGGATCTGTCTTCTCGTCCGGATGAAGCCAGCTCGCTATAGCTGCTTCTACGAATGTTATGCAATACAACCAACAATTTGCCACAATTCTCATGTCCGTTTACCTTGAATCTCGGCAGGATGGTAGATTCCAGTATTTGAAGCTGTGAGCCACATCCGAGGTGATTATAAGGTTCGCTTCATTGGCTGACGTTTCGAGTCGCAGGCCTAGCCATTAAAACGAATTTAATAATACAAGGGAGCCACAAGTTATTGTACAATGTTTGCTCTTTTATTCCTCCGCCAGGCGCTCATAATGTATTCCGCTTTTTTCGGTTAAATAAAAGAAGGTTCAACGTACCTTACAATTGAAACCCGGTTTTCCGGGAGGGTTCAGCCTCAAAGCAGATTTTTCAAAAAAGCGGGTTGTTGTGGAATCTCTCTCCTGCGAAACCTACCAAATCTCCAAAAAGCGGTTAACTGACTGTTTCTTAAAGGCAGTGTCTTACCTCAGGTTCGATTTCGAGCACTGGATATCAGAAGAATCTAGGGGACGTACTGATTACAAAAGAGTAGGTATCACAACTCAAAATGCAAAAATCCCCTTTCTTTAACGGTTTCATTTCGATGTAAACGTCCATCCGCCGCATCGAAAGCTCGTACACACGGCGACGTGCCGCTATCGATCGGCGCCACTCCATCCCGGTATGCGGCGCTTGTATTGCACTTTCCGTGTATACAAAGATGTAAAAGTTTTGAAATCTGGTTCTTGAATATGAATATCATATCCTTTTGTACCGCTATCCTATTTTCGTAGAGTTACGGTAGTGGTACTGTAGATGCTACACCTCTCATGGAATCCTCTCCAATTTTGCACAGGAGTGTTATGATGCTGGACATGGATATGGTATCCCATTGTACTGTAACCTCACTTTTGTATGATCACGGTAGGGATAATATAGATTCGGTATCTCACAGAGTGGTTGCTCTAGAGGCTAATCCCTATTTTCAACATTACTTTGCCCACTCCCTTTTCTTCCCAAAATTGGCATTTTTCCTTAAACTCCAACAGGATCCCTACTGCTATCATATAAAAATGGGGCTACGTAATAAATGGGCATGATAGTCGTGTTCAGCAGCTCGAATAACTTTAATGTGCGAAAATGGAGAGGATTCCGTGGGAAGTTTCTTATTTAAGGTGCCACTACGGTAATCCGAAAATAGGATAACGATACAAAATGAATATGTTTTTTTGCTCAAGAACGGCGATTCAAAGATCTTACATCGCTGTATAGGAAGCTCAAGGCGTCACATGCCGGCATAAGATGGCATGGAGTGGCGCCGATCGATAGCGGCGCGTCGCTGTGTGTACGAGCTGTCGGTGCGGTGGAGGGACGTTTGCTCCGAAATGGAACCTTTAAGGAAGTGGGTTCTTTGTTCTTACTAAATGGGATACCTACACTGTTGTAATCATCACCTCCCATAGATTCATCTGATACCCAGTGCTCAAAATCGAACCTGTACTGAGACACTGCCTTCGAAGCGCAAGAAGTCAATCCAGCTCTATTAAGCAAGCCCTCTTACGGCTTGAACCATTTCACTAGCGCAGGGAAATAAACGAGCAAAGGATTTACAGTAACATAAGCCCCCCCCCCCTGTATAACAACATCGTGCATGGCTCACAGCTTCAAGAAGTAGAACTTCTTCGCATGCCTTCCTGTACCCCTATCATCGTCATGTCGGTCTCACTACAAGTGCTAAACAACATGATTTTCTAACTCTCAACGTGGAAGAAGTGCTTAAGTAGTTTGGTGCGAGGAAATCTAATGTGACATGGGGGTAGTGGAATGCTCGGTGGTGAGCTAAAGATATTTAGTAGTATAATGGACTCTGTTACTTTCATTATCTTAGAGATAGCCCACGTTACTCCCGGCTCCTTCTGTAAGGTCACGTAACGGCTCTCAGGATGTATTGTGTTTGTCATAATTCTCTAGCCTCTTCCTCATTTTTGCCCACAAGAATTGGATGTTAAATAGTTGAGAGCTCACATTCCAGGATTGTGGCATCTGGAGACCGGATGTTCAATGACAAATACGACATTGTGGATTCTTCTTATAGCCTTATTCATCGCGGTCGGTTCGGAAACACAGGCAAGGAATGAGTTACTATCAGATCACTTGTCGAACATAGATTAGGATAATTTGAAACGACAGAAACTCCCGGTAATCTTGATTTTTCCTTAATATGAAAGATTTCTCCATTTGTTCTTCTTATGGTAATGGCCTCATTATTTATTTCTATCGTTAGATCTTGTCTATCTTACTCTAAATAAAGTGGAGGACCCCCATATCACGTGAGTGGGCCGAGAATTTGTATGTATGTTGTTACTCTGAACTTTTTGCCCACGGTGGACCCACGGTTCACCCGAGGTGGGGAATCGGTTGGCCACCGTGGGCATGTGTGAATCCACCGCGGGAATAGTGCGAATTACCTGAGCGCATATGCATTCACTATTAGGCCTTTACTCATGCTAGCAAAAGCAAACACGAGCTGGGAAGGTGTTGCATGCGACAAATTGGCTAAAACAGTGGATCTGTGCTGTGCTGAACAAAGAAAGAAATGCAAATTTTAAATGACTTTCCACTTCGTCCTTCCTTCTCTTCTCTACCATAGGATTTGAACCTTACCGACCCTCTCGAATGCTTGATTTGTAGTCCGCCCTCTTATCCACTAGGCCATACGTGTCGACACGTGTGCTGTGCTTTAGCTCGTGATGAATCTTATCATTTCTACCGCGGATCCACCGTGAGCATGCGTGGGGCCACCGTGGCGCAAGCGTGCATCCACCGTGGAAAGCAGTGTTATCGTGAATTCACCATGGGCATGTGCGGATACACCGTGAACATGTGTGGGCATAGCGCGGGAGTGACGTCATTCCCGGTTTTCCACCGTGAACATGTGCGGATTTATCGCGGGCAACCGCGAATCTACCGCGGATCGGCCTCGTACCGTGGCTCCACCGTGGGAGGAAACTTCAGAGTATGACCGCGCAGCAGCATCATCGCCAACATTAGAGGAAAATTTTAAACTTCTGAAGGCAGCGAGTGGAGAAGAGGTGAAGGACGGTGCGATCTCGCAGAACAACATGTGTCCCACTTTACGGATTAGGTGTTGAACGGGAACCTCCACAACTGTGCATTCAAAACAGCGGGTGGGAATTTAGGGTCAAATACGGCAAATTGCACTACTGAACTAGGATCATTTGGGTACTGGCATCAGCACTGATCAGCTAAATAACAACTCAAGAAACATGTTTGTGCGTCTGCGGTTACGATGCTTAGCAGGAGAGGAAGTTTAGAGAGAGCAACTTTTGAGGTAGATTAATCACTGTCCTCCGCAGGACGCTGTGAAGCTGTGCTTCGTGGTGATGACAGTGATTTTCTTGTGATTTTCTTGGAGTTCATATGTTCTGGATTTGAGAGGCATTGAGAGAAGCGTGGTGCACGGGTCCGAGTCGGAGTGCCACAAAGCGGAGCTTCGACGCGGTTTATTTATACATTGGCTTACTCAAAAACGTCTTGGCATTCCACCAATTTTCCTTTTGAACATAATCTAATTTGCTCGAAAATGATGCATTGATTCATGAGACATTGAAACCTGAGAAAAATGGAAATGACATGAAAAATGGAAATGATGTAGTTCCACAGATAGCGATTCAGGAAGAATGCATTGCTAGATGTAAACGCTATCGATGGAGATGGATGCGAGGATTTGACGAACCACGTGTCGAAGGAATGCGTCATTTAACATGGAAAATGAAACGAGCAATCGAGGTGAGAATTTCCCTCCGAACAGTGAAGGGATGAAAAGAGTTCCAGTCTTACAGCTTTGTCTAAAAAGCGTAGTTAACTTTGGTTTGTAAGGTAAAGTTGAAAATTTCAACCTCCACGACTTTGTTGCTTTATCGAGACTTTCTCCACCTCAAGAATACCTCCAACAAGAGGGACTCGTATAACATCAGTAGAGATGGACGTAGCAGATGCGAAGCATTTACAACATTGTTTTTGTTTGTTTCTGCAAAGGTGTAGCACTGAAATTCGTGGCACATTCATTTAGAGGGGTAGCAGTATATTTCGTGGGCATTCCCGAGCGCTCCTTGTCTTATATAGCGTTAATGATAATCACGGTTAGCTCCTTGTGAACCCCATACAAATGATGGAGCGGTGGTGCGACTATTTCGACAAGACCTCATCTCCCAACTTACGTTCCTACCCAGCCGATCGCTGTCGACTGTGCCGTGACTGCGCTGATGCCGATGAAGACGAGTCTAAAGACAAAACCTTATGATGTAGTAGGATACTGTTGTGGAATTAAAAACAGGCAAGGGGTATGGAAGTTAAGACACTAAACGTGAACTGCAAGGCTGACGGCATTTCTCAACTAGGTTGTCACAGAGATGAAGACGTCAGTGGATTGACATTTAAGTACCACGACCATCTGTAACATGAAAAGCAAGCGTGGATAGCGTGAACTATCAGCTGATACGTCTTCTGTCACAGTTCGTCAAGGCATTTGAATGGATCCTTATCGACGACCAGTGACATTCGCGGGGGGAGGAGGCGAGCGCGAACCCTTCTCTGAGTACGGGTTTCCACAATTTCGAAATTTTCTTCACAATATAAATAAAATCATAGTGTTAGCTCATTCTTAAATTTCCCATTCTCGATCATTTTATTACTAGAGAGCGTCTCATGACCATCATCCACTATCTATTAATTGGCAATTCATGTGTGTGTATGTGAGTCTGTACACGAGAACCAGCCAACAAAAACGGAAAATACCTACACCATCGTGTTCAGCGCGTCGAGTTATGTACAAAGGTTGCAAATTTTGATTTTTACCTTAATTTACAGGATGTTTTGGGCCACTTTTGTCATGTTCAAACATGTTAAGGACCGACTGTTGTGTTTACCACAGTTGGAATGAATGAGATAAGCCCAGACAGTATAAAAGGGAAGAGATTGGTAGGATCTCTTTATGTCGAAGACGAGGAGCCAGGAAGGCGAAGAAGGACACGGATGAGGGGTGGCGCTGTAGGGCTGAGCCGGCGCTCAGAAGGGGTGATAATGCTATGCAAAGGGTGCAGTTTTGCGGCAACGGTGCGCCGGCGTCCAAAAGTGAGGATATGCCTAGAGACGGGTGTAAAGGTGTGATAAGGGGCGCCGGCGTCAAAAAGCGAGGAAATGCCTGGAGACGGGTCTAACGATGTGATAAGGGTGCGCCGGCGTCAAAAAGCGGGAAAATGTCTGGAGACGGGTCTAACGGTGTGATAAGGGTCCGTTGGCGTCCAAAAGGGGTAAACGCTCAGAGACAGGTCCAACGGTGTGATAAGGGTGCGCCGGCGTCCAAAGTGGTGGGAGACGGGTCCGGCGATATGATAAGGCTGCGCTGGCGTCCAAAGTGGGGGAGGTGGGTACAGCGAAATGATAAGGGTGCGCCGGCGTCCAAAATGGGGGGAGGTGGGTCCAGCGATATGACAAGGGTGCGCCGGCGCTCGAAGTGGGGAAACACTAGGGGACGGGCTCAACGGTGATGAAGATGGAAAAGAGGTGCACCGATGCAGAGCAGCGCGAAAACGCTCTTAATCAGGTCTATGTTTGTTCTAATTGTCGTCTGGCACCTAAATTCAAACAGAAAGTACCAAATGCCCGGCCTCAGCAGTGACTATCACATCACCCATGTCATTCTGCCCGCATCACGTCCCCTCCTGCGTGTTCTACCCTCATTTGTGTCTAAACACACCGCTCCCTCCTTTTATATGTTCACGCTGATTGTTGTCAATGGACCACTCACAGCAAACAAAGAATGATAATCATTCCCCGTGTTCAATCCAGGTTGAATCGGTGAGATATGGCTACAATTAGCGATTTCACTCGAGAAAATGATGAAATCGCTTTGAGGGACGCAAGCAGTTTTCTTTGATCAATTCATTTTCTATGGGGAGGGTATTTAGGGGAAATACAATATAACATAATCAGTCTGGAAGTCCGGCGTCAGCCGGACTTCCAGACTGATTATGTTATATTTTTGTATTATTTATTTTTTGTACTAGCGCCATTATGGGACCTTAGAAAGTGGGGTGGGGCAGCCAATTGAAGTATTTGCAAAGTATTCACATGTCGGAGTCCTCAGAAAATTACGAAACAAGCGAAATCCTTAACTGTGCCCAAACACAAAACCCAACCTATGAAATGCGTATATTCTGCCATTCTGGCAGACCAGCTAACGTTGGACCTTCAACCTTGATTGTAGTCCTGATCGAAACTTCTTCATCAAACATCGTCATGTGAATTTGATCTCCGGTGTAATGTCATTTCCTCCCGTTCTTTATCACATCATTGCATTACCGTGTCTGGACTTTTTCCACGCTGTTAAGCTGAAACAAAAGCACCCGCACTTCTTTAACAAAACCGTGGCTAGGTCTATTTTACGCTATTGAACTCCGGCACACCATCCTTATCCAAAGGTTTCCCACAATCGGAGCGCTGACTCATTTTCCCCCTTCAGTGAACAAATATCCTTGGGTTTTCCACATTACTGGGGCTAAGGCACCTTCTGTCACGGTAGACCAATATCCTTGGCGTTCTTTACACTACTGCCCACCAGCGCAACCATTCTCCAGTGGTGATCTCGTATCTCGTTGTTTTCCGCAGTACTGGGCGCTGGCGCACCCTTCGCACCTGGCGACCGAGATCCTGGCATTTTCAACACCAATAAGACCCTGTACAGCATAGGTGCACCCTTTGTAAAACTCGAGGGCACTAGAAGAAAGTTAGGGGTACTCAGAAAGGGTGGTATAATCCAAGCGGGAGGGACGGGCATCTGCGGGCCGCACAGCACCACCGCACTCGGGCACTTGTGGGCCGCACAACACCGCCGCGATCAATCATCTGTGGGCCACACATTGCCAACATTAGCTGCATAGCACCGCACAGTAATAATCCTGCTCCGTACCTTTTGCGCCCTGAAAACTCGTAAAAAATGTCTCATTCGTAGGCAGCGGGACTGCTAGCGCAAGGCGATGGTCCCGCCATGAAAGCCTGAAGGCACTGCCTACGTCACTCGCTTCTATCATAGGCGACTGTATCCATCATTATCGTGACCAACGGAACCAGCGAAAGGTGGCTCCCAACGCGACTCCCACTACATCTATGCACTTATGATGAAACATCGGCCGACTGTCTCGTCAGCTTCGCATCATCCATGAGCAAAGTCTATGCGATCACCGCCCCCTCACGTCTGCGCTCTAGAAAAATTTGTTGCATTACCAGGCTTTATACAGGAGGATCATTCATGAGCGGTGTCTATGGGCCGGTCCCATAATGAGAGAATGCGATCACATGCCGGCCCCCCACGTCTACACTCTAGAAAAATTTGTGCCTACCAGGATTTATATAGAAGGATAATGTCAAATGGCTTTGATGTAAAGGCAATTAATAGCGTCTTTCAGAGCTTTTTCCTACTGAAAAACACATTCATACAACTACACAGTTACTAAGCGTCAGACTATGCGCTTTGTTTTAGGTCATAAATCTTGTTTGCCCCTAAGCAGCTCATAGAATCCAGAGTCAGCATAAGATTGTGTTCGATGACCACTGATTCCGGTAGTTTCAGGCCTGCATTAAGGAAAAATGCGGAGAGAAAGATTCGTCCATCAACAAAGAAGAAGGTTCAACGAGTGAAAATGTGAAAGACAGCCCGGAGAGGCCAACATCATCGTCTGTAGAAATTAGCAAAGAAACAACACCAAGATTCAAAAAGCCTAGGCCAGAAGGCAGCAGAAGAACCAAAAAAGGCGGTTGTCCAGGAAGGCCAGGAAATCTGCCTAGCGGTACTGGTCACGAAAATAATAGAGGTGGAAGACCAGGAAACATTTCTAACTACTTCCCAGACGGAAAAGGTGAATTCACTCCGAATACGAGTGAAGAAAAAAGCTCATCTAGTGAAGATGTGATAGATAGGCCGGAGAGGCCAACACTACCGTCCGAAGAAAGTAGCGAAGAAACGACCCCAAGAGGCATGAAACCCAGTCCACAAGGCAGCGGAACAAGCAAAAGAGGCGGTTGTCCAGGAAGGCCAGGAAATCTGCCTAGCGGTACTGGTCACGAAAATAATAGAGGTGGAAGACCAGGAAACATTTCTGATTACTTCCCAAACGGAATAGGTGAATTAACTCCCAATACGAGCGAAGAAATAAGCTCATCAAGTGAAGAGGTGACAAAAACCCCTAAGAGACCAATTGGACCGCAAGGAAGTATAAGCGAAGAAACGACGCCAGGGTCACGTAGTGATTCAACTGAGAGCAAGGAAACGACGCCAGGGTCACGCAGTGCTGATTCAAATGAGAGCAAGGAAACGACGCCAGGGTCACGCAGTGCTGATTCAAATGAGAGTAACCACGAAGAAACGACGCCAGGGTCACGTGGTGATTCAACTGAGAGCAAGGAAACGACGCCAGGGTCACGCAGTGCTGATTCAAATGAGAGCAACCACGAAGAAACGACGCCAGGGTCACGTGGTGATTCAACTGAGAGCAAGGAAACGACGCCAGGGTCATACGGTCCATGTAGTAGCGAAGAAGTGCCTCCGGAGTCAAATGGTCCCCGGAGCAGTGAAGAAACGACGCCAGGGTCACGCAGTGCTGATTCTAATGAGAGCAACCACGAAGAAACGACGCCAGGGTCACGTGGAGATTCAACTGAGAGCAAGGAAACGACGCCAGGGTCACGCAGTGCTGATTCAAATGAGAGCAACAACGAAGAAACGACGCCAGGGTCACGCGGTGATTCAACTGAGAGCAAGGAAACGACGCCAGGGTCACGCAGTGCTGATTCAAATGAGAGCAACCACGAAGAAACGACGCCAGGGTCACGTGGTGATTCAACTGAGAGCAAGGAAACGACGCCAGGGTCATATGGTCCATGTAGTAGCGAAGAAGTGCCTCCGGAGTCAAATGGTCCCCGGAGCAGTGAAGAAACGACGCCAGGGTCACGCAGTGCCGATTCAAATGAGAGCAACCACGAAGAAACGACGCCAGGGTCACGTGGTGCTTCAACTGAGAGCAAGGAAACGACGCCAGGGTCACGCAGTGCTGATTCAAATGAGAGCAACCACGAAGAAACGACGCCAGGGTCACGTGGTGATTCAACTGAGAGCAAGGAAACGACGCCAGGGTCATACGGTCCATGTAGTAGCGAAGAAGTGCCTCCGGAGTCAAATGGTCCCCGGAGCAGTGAAGAAACGACGCCAGGGTCACGCAGTGCTGATTCAAATGAGAGCAACCAAGAAGAAACGACGCCAGGGTCACGTGGTGCTAATTCAAATGAGAGCAGCCACGAAGAAACGACGCCAGGGTCACGCAGTGCTGAATCAAATGAGAGCAACCACGAAGAAACGACGCCAGGGTCACGTAGTGATTCAACTGAGAGCAAGGAAACGACGCCAGGGTCACGCAGTGCTGATTCAAATGAGAGCAACCACGAAGAAACTACGCCAGGGTCACGTGGTGATTCAACTGAGAGCAAGGAAACGACGCCAGGGTCATACGGTCCATGTAGTAGCGAAGAAGTGCCTCCAGAGTCAAATGGTCCCCGGAGCAGTGAAGAAACGACGCCAGGGTCACGCAGTGCTGATTCAAATGAGAGTAACCACGAAGAAACGACACCAGGGTCACGCAGTGCTGATTCAAATGAGAGCAACCACGAAGAAACGACGCCAGGGTCACGTGGTGCTAATTCAAATGAGAGCAGCCACGAAGAAACGACGCCAGGGTCACGCAGTGCCGATTCAAATGAGAGCAACCACGAAGAAACGACGCCAGGGTCACGCAGTGCTGATTCAAATGAGAGCAACCACGAAGAAACGACGCCAGGGTCACGCAGTGCTGATTCAAATGAGAGCAACCACGAAGAAACGACGCCAGGGTCACGTGGTGCTGATTCAAATGAGAGCAACAAGGAAGAAACGACGCCAGGGTCACGTGGTGATTCAACTGAGAGCAAGGAAACGACGCCAGGGTCACGCAGTGCTGATTCAAATGAGAGTAACCACGAAGAAACGACACCAGGGTCACGCAGTGCTGATTCAAATGAGAGCAACCACGAAGAAACGACGCCAGGGTCACGTGGTGCTAATTCAAATGAGAGCAGCCACGAAGAAACGACGCCAGGGTCACGCAGTGCCGATTCAAATGAGAGCAACCACGAAGAAACGACGCCAGGGTCACGCAGTGCTGATTCAAATGAGAGCAACCACGAAGAAACGACGCCAGGGTCACGTGGTGCTAATTCAAATGAGAGCAGCCACGAAGAAACGACGCCAGGGTCACGCAGTGCCGATTCAAATGAGAGCAACCACGAAGAAACGACGCCAGGGTCACGCAGTGCTGATTCAAATGAGAGCAACCACGAAGAAACGACGCCAGGGTCACGTGGTGATTCAACTGAGAGCAAGGAAACGACGCCAGGGTCATACGGTCCATGTAGTAGCGAAGAAGTGCCTCCGGAGTCAAATGGTCCCCGGAGCAGTGGAGAAACGACGCCAGGGTCACGTGGTGCTAATTCAAATGAGAGCAGCCACGAAGAAACGACGCCAGGGTCACGTGGTGATTCAACTGAGAGCAGGGAAACGACGCCAGGGTCACGCAGTGCTGATTCAAATGAGAGCAACCACGAAGAAACGACGCCAGGGTCACGCAGTGCTGATTCAAATGAGAGCAACCACGAAGAAACGACGCCAGGGTCACGCAGTGCTGATTCAAATGAGAGCAACCACGAAGAAACGACGCCAGGGTCACGTGGTGATTCAACTGAGAGCAAGGAAACGACGCCAGGGTCACGCAGTGCTGATTCAAATGAGAGCAACCACGAAGAAACGACGCCAGGGTCACGCAGTGCTGATTCGAATGAGAGTAACCACGAAGAAACTACGCCAGGGTCGCGTGGTGATTCAACTGAGAGCAAGGAAACGACGCCAGGGTCACGCAGTGCTGATTCAAATGAGAGCAACCACGAAGAAACGACGCCAGGGTCACGCAGTGCTGATTCAAATGAGAGCAACCACGAAGAAACGACGCCAGGGTCACGCAGTGCTGGCTCAAATGAGAGCAACCACGAAGAAACGACGCCAGGGTCACGTGGTGATTCAACTGAGAGCAAGGAAACGACGCCAGGGTCACGCAGTGCTGACTCAAATGAGAGCAACCACGAAGAAACGACGCCAGGGTCACGCGGTGCTGATTCAAATGAGAGTAACCACGAAGAAACTACGCCAGGGTCACGTGGTGATTCAACTGAGAGCAAGGAAACGACGCCAGGGTCACGCAGTGCTGATTCAAATGAGAGCAACCACGAAGAAACGACGCCAGGGTCACGCAGTGCTGATTCAAATGAGAGTAACCACGAAGAAACTACGCCAGGGTCACGCGGTGCTGATTCAAATGAGAGTAACCACGAAGAAACTACGCCAGGGTCACGCGGTGATTCAAGTGAGAGCAATGAAACGGTACCAGAGCCCTCTGGTCCGCGTGGTAGCGAGGACACGACGCCAGAGCCATCTGGTCCACGTGGTAGCGAAGGAACAACACCGAAGCCATTTGGTCCCCGTGGTAGTGAAGAAACGACGCCAGAGCCATCTGGTTCACGTGGTAGCGAAGACATGACCGTAGAGCCATCTCGTCCAGGTGGTAGCGAGGAAACGACGCTAGGACCATCTCGTCCAGGTGCTAGCGAAGAATCGACGCCAGAGCCATCTGGTCCGCGTGGTAGCGAGGACACGACGCCAGAGCCATCTGGCTCACGTGGTAGCGAAGACATGACCGTAGAGCCATCTCGTCCAGGTGGTAGCGAGGAAACGACGCCAGAGCCATCTGGTCCACGTGGTAGCGAGAAAACAACGCCAGAGCCAACTGGTCCCCACGGTAGCGAGGAAAGAACGCCAGAGCCATCTGGTTCACGTGGTAGCGAAGACATGACCGTAGAGCCATCTGGTCCCCGAGGTAGCGAGGAAACAACGCGAGAGCCATCTGGTCCCCGNGAAACAGTTGTACCGCGTGGTGGCGAAGGAACGACGCCAAAGCCATCTGGTCCCCATGGTAGCGAGGAAACAACGCCAGAGCCAACTGGTCCCCATGGTAGCGAGGACACGACGCCAGAGCCATCTGGTTCACGTGGTAGCGAAGACATGACCGTAGAGCCATCTGGTCCCCGAGGTAGCGAGGAAAGAACGCCAGAGCCATCTGGTCCGCGTGGTAGCGAGGACACGACGCCAGAGCCATTTGGTCCCCGTGGTAGCGAAGAAACGACGCCGGAGCCAAGCGAAGGAACGACGCCGGAATCGGCAAATTCCACGCTAGGGTCTGTAGTATCAACACCAAGTAACGAAAAGCGTTCCAAATTTTGTATGTCTAGAGGACACGCTCCGCCAGAAACAGTTGTACCGCGTGGTGGCGAAGGAACGACGCCAAAGCCATCTGGTCCCCATGGTAGCGAGGAAACAACGCCAGAGCCATCTGGTTCACGTGGTAGCGAAGACATGACCGTAGAGCCATCTCGTCCAGGTGGTAGCGAGGACACGACGCCAGAGCCATCTGGTCCCCGTGGTAGCGAGGACACGACGCCAGAGCCATCTGGTTCCCGTGGTAGCGAGGACACGACGCCAGAGCCATCTGGTCCCCGTGGTAGCGAGGAAACAACGCCAGAGCCATCTGGTCCCCGTGGTAGCGAGGAAACAACGCCAGAGCCAACTGGTCCCCATGGTAGCGAGGACACGACGCCAGAGCCATCTGGTTCACGTGGTAGCGAAGACATGACCGTAGAGCCATCTGGTCCCCGAGGTAGCGAGGAAAGAACGCCAGAGCCATCTGGTCCGCGTGGTAGCGAGGACACGACGCCAGAGCCATTTGGTCCCCGTGGTAGCGAAGAAACGACGCCGGAGCCAAGCGAAGGAACGACGCCGGAATCGGCAAATTCCACGCTATGGTCTGTAGTATCAACACCAAGTAACGAAAAGCGTTCCAAATTTTGTATGTCTAGAGGACACGCTCCGCCAGAAACAGTTGTACCGCGTGGTGGCGAAGGAACGACGCCAAAGCCATCTGGTCCCCATGGTAGCGAGGAAACAACGCCAGAGCCATCTGGTTCACGTGGTAGCGAAGACATGACCGTAGAGCCATCTCGTCCAGGTGGTAGCGAGGACACGACGCCAGAGCCATCTGGTCCCCGTGGTAGCGAGGACACGACGCCAGAGCCATCTGGTTCCCGTGGTAGCGAGGACACGACGCCAGAGCCATCTGGTCCCCGTGGTAGCGAGGAAACAACGCCAGAGCCATCTGGTCCCCGTGGTAGCGAGGAAACAACGCCAGAGCCAACTGGTCCCCATGGTAGCGAGGAAAGAACGCCAGAGCCATCTGGTCCGCGTGGTGGCGAAGGAACGACGCCAGAGCCATCTGGTCCCTTTGGTAGCGAGGACACAACGCCAGAGCCACTTGGTCCACGTGGTAGCGAAGACACAACGCCGGAGTCGGCAAATTCCACGCAATGGTCTGTAGTATCAACACCAAGTAACGAAAAGCTTTCCAAATTTTGTACGTCTAGAGGACGCGCTCCGCCGGAAACAGTTGCACCGCGTGGTAGGGAAGAAACGACATCGAAGCCATCTCTTCCGCGTGGTAGCGAAGAAACGACGCCAGAGCCGCCTGGTCCACATGGTAGCGACGAAATGACCCCAGAACCATCTGGTCCACGTCGTAGCGAGGAAACGACGCCAGCGTCAGCAGATTCCACGCATGGGTCTGTTGCATCAACACCAAGTGACGAGAGGCGTTCCAAATTTTGTATGGCTAGGGGACATTCTTCGCCATGAACAGAGAAAATACGAAATAGAATTGTGAGGGAGTCGTCAAGAACCCCCCTCCCAAATGACAATCTTGTTTTGTTCGATGCTGTGGTATTCCACTCAGAGTAAATTTTACTTTTCTGGGTTCATTGTTCAGATACACTTCTTCAAGTAGTAAGGTCTAATCTTGCTAGAAGGTGCATTGCCAGAAAAAAATTTGATTATCTGCAACCATTTCAGATATGCTTGCGTTCACATTCGCTACTGGGCAATTTTCTACATTTTTTAACTGTTACCGACTGAAAAAAAAAATCTCACAAAGAAACCTTAGACGGCTGCCCACGTAGTCGCAAGACAATTATGTTTCATGAAGTGAGTGTGTTGCTAGAGAGCAAACGGTAGTGTAGTGAAGCTTACGCGTTCGACGTATTAATCTCAATCTGCCAATCTATTGATCAGAGGGCAATTCTGTGGATACAGTTTTGCGATGTGTCAATTCAGTTACAACGACAGTGGTGAACAGAGTTTCTAAAAAAAACTTTAGCTGTGAATCTGCCGGTATTATTTATCGAACCGCTTACGGAAGATACTGTTGTTTTGGCAAGCCTCACTTGGCCCCTTCGCCGCGACCTTGATTTATCACGTAAACGTGCTAGATGAGGTTCGCATTTACTACTCGTGTTTATTTCATGGTGCTCTCCATGGTGTTTATCATGGAGATGAAGGAAGTGTTAAACTTGAGTGAAGGTTTGTTGAGTGAAATGATTACGCTATGTATGGATCCGTAGTGAAGCTCTAACGTGACGAACTCAACTTCAGAACTCGCCTTAGCGTTTTGAGACTGTGATTGCTTAAATCTTCGCTGTTCGCAGAAGACTGCCGACCACTTTACATTTTCAACGAGATCTGTTCAGGCGTCAATGTTAAATCAGTGGCATTTCGCATAAAAATATTGTGAGAGGTGAAGGAGGTTAAGAGCGAAGTTCCACGTGTGTTCATGAGGCGTCACTTGAGCACTTGCACTACATCCGCGGCGTGACAAAGCACTCAGTTCAACGGCATGGACTCGAGAGAGAGAGAGAGAGAGAGAGAGAGAGAGAGAGAGAGAAATTACCATACTGTTGGTTTCGCTGTGGATCTGCGATGCTCTTTTGTACCAGTTTCTGTTCTCCAATACAACTAAGTGTTTGTGGTGAGAAGCTACTGATGGAACTGACTCAACCGTGTTCATGCTCGTACACGAGTGCCGCACTCTAATCCAGTCAAGGGATAATACGCCTTTACTATACATATCTCTCGAACAATCTAAGCGCGAAAATGGGTTGGATTTCTCATAAAATTACCATCAAATTAGGTTTACAAATGGGCTTATCGACTATATCGGTTGATTCAGGAATAGTTGTCCGCATTAGTGAGAAATAGCCGGAGGTTACAAAACACCTAAGAGGAGTCGCGGCCTCGTAAAGTTATTATTTGAAGAGATGGTCCTAGAGATGTGCGTTATGAAGCAAGTCAATGCATTTGCCTAAATAATTAATTAAATGCCTAAATAATTAATTAAATAACAAGGATTAGAACATAAAACATATCCTTATTGACAAGAGTTGTATCTAGTTGTATCTATCACGAATCAGAACCCAGGCAAACACACAGCCACCTACATTAGACCATGTTGGAAATTATTCATCACATTATCAATTCTTGGGATTATAACGCAAACTTTTTCCACTCGCATCACAATGCATCATAATGTTACGTTTTGAATGAAGAATTTTCTATTTTATAACGGCTGGAGGAACAACTGCACGATCAGTAGACTACGTTCGATATAAAGGATAAAAAGGATAAAGTGGTCGGCGTTGATCAATCCCGTCACGAGGGATGCGCCACGCATTCGACTTCATCTGAGCATCGTAGAGGCGTTGAATGCGTATGTGCCCTATACATTGACTTGCGGGGGGCATCCGATGAACCAAGTCAGTGCTTCATCCTCCCAGACTCCTCTGGTACCAATTTACCGACCCCGGAGGGATGGACGGCTTGGTGGCCACGGGCGCGGGATCGAACCATCGACCGTGTGCGTGCGCAGCGAGCCTCTTACCACTGCGCCACACGCGCCCATACGTTCGATATAGTGAATAATTATAACATATTGAATCATTGCAAGCTGAGTGGACATTTAGAGCGCGTCTTGTGGAGAACCGAGCACCTGAGGGGTTCGACTCCAATCGTGGATCAAATGTAGTTCACGTGAACAGGAATATAAACGGCGTCCATAGAGAAACCTTTCCTACCGAGAAAAAACAGCACAGAAGTGGCCTGCCATCTTTGTACGGATCAATTTTCGCATCGAATTTGCCCCTCGTTCGGGACACCCCGTTCGTGAGACATCGAGACAATTATCCCGCGAGGTTGACCCACATGTGAGGAAGAACCAGTACCGATGATAACTCCTAACAACATGCAAGTTTATCTAACACATTCCGTGCAAAACCCTAAAATGGTCAGTGTGAAGTGGTCGTCCTCATTGGGCACGCTCAATTCCCTGCGTAAAATTTGATTAAAGCGACTACCAAAGAACTCGGATTTTTATTTATTTATTTATTTATTTATTTATTTATTTATTTATTTATTTATTTATTTATTTATTTATTTATTTATTTATTTATTTATTTAAATACACTCAAGGGTGCTCCGAAAAAGATAAAAAAACATCAATAGGACAGAGGAATGCAAATCAGAAATCTGCCTTCTCCTCCCGACTTTTTCTGAACTTTTATCTTCATAGGGATGCTCATGACTCATGGCGGATCATAAGGCCGCTCTCCTACTACGAAAGGTGAAAGGTCCCCTACCGAGATCCTTTTCCCATAATCTGAACGCACTGTACAAGTCTAAGCATACCAGGGCTTGGATGACCTACTTAACCCTGGGCGGACGAATCCGTCTGGGACCCTGGGCGGACAGCATGGGGGGTTCGCCAACTTTCGTAATCTTTGAACGACTTACCACCACTTGATGAGATCCTTAAAAATAGATGAGGCGAGGCGATGGGGAGGCATTGGCAGAAACTACCAAATGTGAGTGCATAACTAGTCAAAAACAGATTAAAATCACGAAATTGGATAAAGGACCAAACAGACATATCCTTAGCTGAAAAAAACAAAGAATAACAGGGGATAAAGTAGTTCAAGCAGTGAGCAGCGTAATAGTGGAGTAGGTGTGGCAAGACGAATTACTGAGCTATGACCAGATTTGAAGCAGAGATTGCGCGGGACTACAGGGAAGGCCAAACCGAAAGAATATCTGAAAAAGAACAAAGTATTGTTACACTAGTTAAACTTGATCTGCTAAAATGGAAAAAATCGGAAGCTGCTTCAACTTACTTCTGAAAATCCAGCTATTTTGTGACTTCAATATATCATTTGGTAAACGCTGAAGCCATCGAGCGGTGCGATGGAAGATTGAGGTAAAAACAAGAGAATGATGTTTCGCTTTTATTTTATTGTAATGGGGATTGAAACCACCGTTACGGGGATTGCAGGAGCGGAAAATCCAGTACTCACTGGCTTTCAGAATATTTTCTTTTCTAAGCACACGGAAAGGGAATACAAGATCATTACATACTCTTCTATCGCTAAGACTCTCAAGTGACAGAGATTTCAGTCGCTCTAAGTGGTTAGGCAAGTTAGGCAAGTCATGAAACTTCAAACTCGGATTAGTTCTATGAAAAACCAATCTAGTGAATGTTTCCTGTACTTTTTCAATTTTACGAATTTCTTTCTTGAGTGATGGGCTCCATACTTGAGAACAATAATCAAGATGTGGCAAGACCTAAGTTTTGTACAATTTTACCAACACTTTGGGATCTTTCGTATGAGTATTATGGATTAATGTGAATAAAGCTCAAAGGCATTGCGAGTTACGTTATCAACCTGTGCAGCAAAATTCAACGTAGAATCAAGCAGGACACCCAAATCTCTGACTACATCGCTATTTCTCAAAATTGTACCGCATACTTCATATTCTTCTTGTGAAGGCTCACCAAGATGCATGAATTCGCATTTGCCAGGGTCAATAGTTAGGTCCATAGATGAGGCCCACACTAGCATTTTCTGTGAGGAAGATTTAGGAGCTTCATGTACCTCAGAAAAAGTGTCTTTTGAATATATTCTGCAGAGTTTGATATCATCAGCATATAGTTGAATTCTAACAGAAGGTGATGTATTCAGAATATGAGCGAGGTCCATAGTATATACCAAAAAAAGCAGAGGTGATAAGACACCTCCTCGAGGAACTCCGCTGCTACAGTGGTACCTATTAGAGAAGCATCCACCATCTTAAGGACCATATGCCGTGAATAGAAAAACGATTTGAGCCATGACAACAAGTTACCACTGATGCCAAGAGAAACTAGCTTAGTTAGGAGCTTGGAGTGAGATACACGATCGTAGGCTTTCGATAAATTCATACATATGACATCGACCGATTTCCCTGCATTGAGTGCAAGACTCCAGCCATGGACACAATCCACTAAGTTAGTTCCGGTGGAGGATGTGGGGATTTTCACTAAGACCTACTCTACTGGCCTGGATATACATATACTAGATAACTTATCAAATTTCTAATGCAGTTCAAGAAGTTTGATACATAGAGTTTCGGTGGCGAGCTACAATTCGAGTAGTGTCAAACAACGCAAACTTTTGTAGACATGAAAGTAAGGAGCAGATTTGTATCTGACAGCGTTGATGGAGAAAGAACGAGCTACAGAACCCGTTTAGTGTAAACGACACTGTTTTTGAAAAGTAGTGGTTTCTGTCCTCATGAAAAACCGCACGAATTTATTCCACAACACAATACGTGTTTTTTGGAGGAGAACCTTGTCTACACTGCGGGATCCTTAGTGTGGCTTTTCAAGATACAGAGCAGAAGACGATGATCACTGCCGATGTTGATAGGAGTGAGATTTCCAACATCCGTCACGCCACTGATGCTTCGAGTGGGAAAGTAGTCAAATCCTTTCTTCAGGAAGTAGATCGCCATGTCCAACGAGCATTCATTCTTTGTTGAAAAATGAGTTTGCGAGTATCAATCGGCGTCCTTCACAAAATTGGGCAACATGCTTGCTCGGGCGTTTCGTGACTCAGCCGCATGAGCGATGTTGTATCGTTCATCATGTTCACGTACATCTGGTGTAGCATTGAAATCACCGAGTACAATAATTGGCGGCTTTTTGATTTCCAGCGGTTTCCAGCATCAATTATGAGTGCTAACTCTTCGAAAAAGTTTTCGTTTTCCACACGTGTTTCCCTTCTTACTTGAGTGTGGAGCATGTACTTACTTGTATGCATAACATGTAGAATTTTTTCGGCTCTCATTTTAACCAGCATGACCAACTATGATGCATTGAGAATAGAAGACGCGCCTACACTACTGTGCAAGAGATTAAAGGATATAAAAACTCACATCATACATATTATAGTTTGTTTGCCCAGAACTTCCGCTATGATAGAGAGAGTAACCGCTCCGAACATCCATCCGTCCTGTGCCACATATTCTTGTCTCAGATTCATCAATGATGTCAAGTCTTCATCTTCTTAAGAGATTTTTCAGAATCTACCAGGTGGTTTGTAGTTGGAACAGATCGGAAATTAAAGGCAGCACTCACGGAAATTTTCGTCTCGAAGGTTTTAGCATATACTTAGTGTATCGGGGCTACTCAACGTTTCAATAAAGCTAAAACTCTCCAGGAACGCCAAATATGTCCTCATTGAGAGCTCATATTTAGGTCATGGGCAACAGAAGTGGTCGAGTTGCTCAGGCGGGGATGAGGGCCGATATCAAATGATCGATAATGCCGTCCTTTTTAAGCGATCATTGCTCGCGCATTCAAGATTTTGCTCTTATATACAGCCTTTTTTGGAATTCAACAAAAGAAATACCCATTGGAAAATGCTTGGCGATTAACAAAACCAACATTGGAAAAAGAAAACTTCATGGAATGCTCTGATGGAGGAGAAATGGCTTAAAATTTAAATTTCAACAAAACTAGCCTTAAAATTTACCATGCAGGTATGAACACCATCCAATGCGCGTGGAAAATGTCAAAAGTGCATGAAAACAACAAAAATATTTGAAAAATCTCGAGAATGACTCGCAGTGAAACAAAAACCGGTGAATTTGGGATCTGGGAGCTGATTCGACGTCGTTTCAAGGAACGCCCTGTGTTTAACGGGCGGTAAACTCGTCGAAATTGTTCAACGTCGCGTAGAAGTACTGGATACTGAGCTTTTCTTGTGGGTGAATTGTTTGGGATGTACTGAAGTTTCTGAGAAGGTGAAAATTTGAGAGAAGTACGCAGAAGCCCTAGTTTCCGTGACTGCTGTCTTTAACACGTTCGCGACACACGCGCTTCTGCGTACCTGGGACCCGTGCTCGACCGGTCGAGCACGTGGTCCCACGCGGTAGCAATTTTTATCTTCCCATGGAAAAAGCAAGATTTTTCCATGGAAGTTGTCCTTTCTTCCCTTGTTCCTGAAGGTCCCTTCCATTTCCGTTGGCTACTGATTTGTCGTTCTTAAAACTTTTTTAAAAGTTTATAAATCTTCTAGCTGTTCTAGTTTGAAAAATCTAATGAAAAGTTAGAGAAAAGGTCTGCTTTGCCCACTGCGTGTGCAATACTCTAAAATATCTGTAACTACGCTACTACAAAGGAATTGGATAAATCTGGACATTTCACAAAGATATGACACGAGTGCACGACCGGTCGTACACGTGGTCGCGAACGTGTTAAACGTATAGGGGCGAAGGCATTCTGTTGAAGGGCCCACGCCAGCCGAAAGCGTGCTGGGCAGGCGTCTTCTTTCCTTTCCAAGGGGTGTAGGAAGATTTCTGGGGCGGAAGGCTTACTGTGATACGTCAGCGAAGACTGCTTTCTTCAGTTGCCGAAAGAAACTAGACTCAATTGATTTTGGTAGGAGTTTGTGGGGCTAGTAGTTGGAAATGATATGTCAGCTGGAGTTCCTGAACACGCTGAAAACAATCACGGCAACTGTTTTGTATCAGAGTGTTGATCTATCGATGTTATTGATTCTTCCCACTTCCGCTCAGAGATGTATGTGAAAATGTTTATTGGGGTCTCCAAATATGTAAAAGACGAATACGACATGCTTCACGGACCTGAAAAGTTGCTTAATGATTCGTCGATCTTATTGATTTCCGCTACTTCAGCCAGTTTAGCCCATAAATCATTGAGCACATGTCTGACGGGGGTTTTCTAATCTGCTGAACACTAATGTGATATGCGTTTCGTGCGACTGTATCGAGTCATTTGTTTTGTCGATTTCTCACCATTTCTGCAAAGGGGTCGTTGAAGACATGTCAGGATCTGGCAGAGATTCACTGTCTGAGGTCTTCGAACCCACTAAGCACAAAGAGAACAGCTACGACTTCTTTCGCCGCTTTTGGGGAAGGGCGGATGAGAGAGTACCTACAGGACTACAGGGCAGTCGGGCACGCTAGACAGCTGGATGTGAATGTTGTTTTTTCCATGCAATTGTAGTCAAAGTGAAAGCACCGAGTTTTTGCTCACATACACGGCAAATCGAGTGACTTAGTGTTCGTGCGCATGCTGATTACCAAAACTAGTAATTATTCTTATTGGTGTGAAATAGCCGAAGTAGTAAAACACCTGAGCGGAGCCGGGTATGTCGTGTAGTAGGAAATAATACCAGATGACAAACAAATCAAACTTCCATAGTGGTCTTTTCCTGGTATTTGAAGTTGACTTATGTGGTACTGATGGCAAGAGTTTTTTTTGTGGCTTCGATACTAAACGTAAGAACGTACGCTAACAAAGTCACAAAGCCAGAAAATGAGCCGGAAATCAGCTGAAATGAAACCTCATTGCTCAAGTTCGAATCTGCACACCTTCGGGATCTCTCGGCTAATTTATCATCTCTGTCATAACACTTGGAAATACTGAAGACGACAAATATACTTTCAGTAAAAGTCTTTCCAACCAAAATCTTTCTTTCCGAATGAAAGGTTACCGTGCATGAAGTTGTGGTTTCCACGTCCATGAAGTTGTCGTTATCTAATGTATGGGTCAAACTGAGTAAGTTGGGAGTGGTGTGATCCATTCTTGACGTTTTCATTTGCTCGTCACCCTTACACAGCTAACAGATCAGTGTAACAGATATAATACGATCTTTAAAAATGTGGAAGTATCAAAAGAAGATGAGGGAGTTAAAATGAAAAGAAAAAAAACATCAATGCTTCTTGTGCGTCCCGTACTTCATGATTGAAGAAAGGAATGGAACTGGTTAATTCTTGGAGACATTTTATCGCTACAGTAGCGGCGAAGTGATGCATTGAATACGTGAGTGGTTTTGTCCAGGATATAAGGTCTGGCTAAGAGAAGTCGCTTGTTGCGTTTTGGCGCTGCCATGTGACGAAATCACAGAAACTTGTCCGCCGACGCTCTACAAATCCTCTTCGATAATTTATTCTCGCACAAATGCTGTCTCTCCATTACTTCTTCATCCCGACTACCATATTAGGTCGCCAAGTATGAAATGTCTGATTTAAGTAATCAGTTCGACAATTCAGGGTTTCCCCAGATCTACTCTCATCTCTCTTCCCATTGTGAAGGTACACTTTCCCTTCTCGAAATCACCTATTTGGTTTTTGATCAACTTTGAAACTTTTGCATGGAAGGAACTTTTGTGAAGCTACTCAAAGACAAAAAAAATCATATTACTTTGGAATATGAGTTCCATCGCGGAGCCTGTAAAGCAAGAACAACATGAAACACCCAAGAAATGTTTGCAGAGGGAGCGTATAATAAAAGAACCAGACACCGATGGTTTGAGAAGTTTCTTCCCGGTGATAAAAACCTGCAAATTGGACGTTGTAATGAACCTGGATTACGATGAGATGGAAGCTGTGTCTTAAGCGGAGTGAAGTCAAACTATGCCTGTATATGCAGCAAGGTTTTCCTATAATAGTCAGACGTTCATGGCAATACGACAAGGTAAAGTGACTCGATAATCAAATCTCCCACAGTTTGATTCCCGAAAATTGGTGTCATTTCCTACCATATTTTGCAAAACCGCAATGCGTAAACCAAGGAAGCAAAGAGGCGAGTCCAACTGCCATTCACTGTACTGGCCAATCCTTGCTCTACGTGACCACAACTTCTCCCTAGTATTAGTTGTATCCTTGGTAGAGAAAATCTTCCACCTTCAACATGATGTTGAAAATGCGCTTCGCCAACTTATTGCCACTCGCCTTCCAGGCTTTCAAGCTGTTGGCGCAACTATGCTACCGCTAAGGTGGAAAGGCTGTACCGGTAGCGCAGAGGCATATTTAGATCGCTTGCACCTCATCTTATTGGAGAAACATCAATCGAAACCGTCTCATTCAAAATCAGACATTTCATACTTGACGACCTAATAGTTACCGGCCGACTTGGCCGCCATGATGAAGCCGGCTCGCAAGTTGCCTTGCGAATGTTACGCAGGCCAGCTAACAAAGTATTGTTAGGGTTTCTTCACAATGCCTTTCTGTACCATAATCATCGTCATATCGCTCTCACTGGTGTTGAACCATGATTTCTTCACTCTTAGTGCAGAAGATCTGCATTGCATTGTTGCGAGCGTAGAAGATCTGAGAGTAGGAAATCTGACGCGAAATCGATTTAGAGAAATGATTCTATTACGGCAGCAAAACGACGACATCTTCTCGTAGCCTATCTGACACGGTCATTTTCATTGTATTCCTTGAAAGAAAGTAAAGCACAACGAGCTAATAGAATCAGATTGAGTTGAAAGATGAAAATTGCCCGTTGAAAATTTTGCCCACACAGCATGGATATCAAGTTTGAGAGCTCTTCGTGAGCTCTATCACAAGATATGGGATAAAACGTTCTAGGATTACGGAAGTAGTGGGAAAACATGCTCCAGCTCACAAAGGATGCTCACGTGCACAACGAACAGCGCCTACAGACACTTACCACCCGCACGCGCAGCATCAGGCCGTTTTGCCTTGATGAACTCGAGAAAAAAGAGCTAAATATGTTTCAAAATAAGCCCTAACTCATTATAACGCCTTATTGATAGTCTTAGATCAAGAAGAAATTGTCGGTCCTAGGAATGGCGGTTCTCTATACGGTGGCCTGCCGGGTCCTGATGCGCGCGGATGGTAAGTGAACGATAATCAGTGAACCGTGATGGTTGATGCGCATTTATTTAATATAATACAATCACCTAAACGAACACATCTCGAAACCTTCCCCATCAAACGGACAGTCTGCAGTTCTGTCGAAATGATTTCTTCCTACGACGCCACAGTGGACAACGTGTGGCGCGCGCGGTATGCCGTCTTTCAAAAGCACGGACTCTGTAAACGTACAAACGCTGTATCAAAATTGTTCTTCGGAGACCGTGAGTTGTAGGACTTTCCCAGGAATTTTTTCACTGCTGCAATTTCAAACGCTGATCACGATCATCACTTTGCATGGCACTACGATTTTGCTCCCGAAATCTACAATTTCTTCACCTTCCTATTATAGTGCAGCCGTAACTCCGCGACTGCCATAATAGAGACTCCGAGCAACTCCAATACGGAAAGTTTCAGCGTGGAGAAATTTCGAAATTTGGGAGTCCGGTGCAGAATGGTACATTCGAAATCCGGTGCAGAATGGTACAGTCCTTCTCGAAAATATAGACGGAATCCGTGACTGCAGAATCGCCGCGGGACCTCGTCAAGGGGTGCGGAGAGAGCATGCTCCAAATGAGAGGGTCGAGTGGGTCCTGCCGCGATTCTGCAACCGCAACGCTATAAAACTGCACGCGCAATCCGTCTATTTTTTTTTTCGACATGGGCATATAGTTACGAGAACATATCCTTAGTGTTATTGTGTTGGTAAAAAAAGTGTTACCAAATTTTCAACACTTCCTCAATGAAGGGAAAGCCTGAGAAAAACAGCCACTAAGAAAAAAGTCAAAACGGCTGTGCAAGGAGTTGTACGCTCCGCCAAAATACTTGCGTATTCTTTCCTTGACACTTTGGTTGGAAATCATCTGCGAGAAATTCTGAGCTTCTGTAGAGCACCTAACAAATATCAGCTATAACCTGTAGCAGCACGTTCGACAGGCCCTCCAACCATAGAAATCTCGAAATGAATTAGCGGCCAAATTTCGTGAAATTCCCTTGTAAATATTGCGTTACATTCATCGTTATCCTCTAATCTCTCGCCTACTTTCACCTGCAAGGATTCGATGTTTGGTAGCTTTCGCTTCAGGATTGTGGCATCTAAAAACCGAATGGCCGATGTCGACTACAACTGTGTGGAGTCAGAAAATTCTTCTTATTTCCATTATCATTGCGGTCGGCTCGGAAACGCAGGTAAAGGATGGATGAATGTCTATAGTCCTGTCGCTTGAGGCATACAGATTTCCGCAACGCTCACCCGCTTCCACTTCGTTATCTCCAGCAAGCAGACGATTGACTGATATCCTAGAGGCAGCTATAGATAGCTATAGATAACGATGATATCATGAGACGCAGACAAGATGTGGATTGCTGACAAGCGTTGTGGCCATCTGTATGGGTTTTCCTACAGGAGCATAGATGAATCATGGCGACCTAAACTTCCTATACTCTTCATTTTCTCTTGGTATGCTCATCCAAACGTGGAAATCATTTTGTTATCGCTACATCACCCTGTAACTCGCGGCAAAGATGAAATTTTCAACGAAGGTTTTGATGACCAACATTGTGAGCGCATATACGGAAGTACTTCTTGTGTTATTCCGCTCATCCAGAAACTCCCTTATTGTGAATCCACCCTCCTATCATCTTCAAATCTTCCCGGAAATGATGCAGAGATTCGGGAATTGTTGAGACTCCTCCCGAAGAGAAAGTCCCTTCCCTTCCCCCTCTCCAGAAAAAAAAGGAAACGGGCGTAAACCTATCAAGACAATCATTTAGGAAGAATGCATTGCTAGATGTAAACGCTACGGATGGATGGCAGGATATGACGAACCACGCGTCGAAGGGGTGTATCATACGACGATAAGAAGGGAACAAGCAATCAAGGTACGAAGTTTTTCCTCTCAGAAATGGAAAGAGCCCAAAGTCACGGTTCCATTGTTTGAAAATGCAGATCAGTGCTAGTATGTGAAGAAAGGTTGGAAACAAGGATTTTCTTCTGTGAGATTGGCCAGGATGTAAAGTAACGCACATTTCCCTGGGGAGAAGAGCGTTGCTGCGAAACTACCCTCTATACAGTGATTTTTCTAGTGAGATTCTAACCTTTTCAAGATGAGATCAGTAGATAACTCCAGCCTTTTCAAGATCAGATTTTTTCTTAATGGGGACTGACCTCCATCTTGATCCAAATCGTAAATTTTTTCCTTTACTTGGTTTTTTTTGGCTTACAAAGGTGAGGAAGCCTCCTCTTTCTTCAAATTTTGAAGCGCCACCTCCCATTGAAAGCAAATCCTTTATCTTATTAAAGGTTCAAACACGACCCCCTCCTCCCTTTCTCCCCCTCCTTTTGAAGAGGATCTTTCGCAATACCCTCTTCTGTTCTTTCTTCCTTTTTTTTCAACAATTGCCCGTGCGTGCAATCAAAGTATCGACACATAGTAAATGCAACCAAAAATGCAAGCGACCTATCATATTGAAGTATGATGACAGGTAATGCTGAACTATTCTCGTGGTCGCAACGCGCAATTTCGACGCTCTGAAAACTTTAATAGATTTTTATATGAATTTAAATTACTAGATTTTGATTCAAATTACCAAATTTGACCAGATTCATTGTGATCCAGGTAAGCCAACGACATTTCTCATACGAGGTGTGTACGTTGTTGGTTGTGTGCTAAAGCTGTCTCCTCTCCGCTCCGACAGAGCCTAGACGACTTCTTATCTGGCTGGAGTGGTTAAAAACACAAAAACATGAATGAAAGATGGATTTTGGGGATAAAGTTGTATTGGGATTTTGGGGATATAGCTGGATTGCTCAAAGAAAACACATTCTATTCTGTTGTTATTCGATTACCATTCGTCACCATACAAAAAGTAAGTTGCAGTCGATTAGCAACCGAATAGCAACCGAAGACCTATTTGAACGACACTTCAAACCTGCCCTTATCCAATTCTACGGTAGGAACACAGCTAGATTGGAGATTCCTCCAGTTTGAGCTGCCATAACATGTTTAGAAAATGTGTGCCAGCTGGTTTAGCTGGATCACAATAAATTTGGTAAAATTTGGTAATTTGAATTAAAATCTAGTAGTGTAAATTCATATAAAAAACCTATTAGAGTTTTCAGACCGTCGAAATTTTGCGTTGCGATCACGAGAATAGTCACCAAAACAAGACTCTACCGATTGGCTCTACCGATTGGGAAGATCAGCGACCGATCAAACTGGCTGACTCTCTTCAGCAGATATGATCGGGTGTGGTCTGNACCCTCTTCTGTTCTTTCTTCCTTTTTTTTCAACAATTGCCCGTGCGTGCAATCAAAGTATCGACACATAGTAAATGCAACCAAAAATGCAAGCGACCTATCATATTGAAGTATGATGACAGGTAATGCTGAACTATTCTCGTGGTCGCAACGCGCAATTTCGACGCTCTGAAAACTTTAATAGATTTTTATATGAATTTAAATTACTAGATTTTGATTCAAATTACCAAATTTGACCAGATTCATTGTGATCCAGGTAAGCCAACGACATTTCTCATACGAGGTGTGTACGTTGTTGGTTGTGTGCTAAAGCTGTCTCCTCTCCGCTCCGACAGAGCCTAGACGACTTCTTATCTGGCTGGAGTGGTTAAAAACACAAAAACATGAATGAAAGATGGATTTTGGGGATAAAGTTGTATTGGGATTTTGGGGATATAGCTGGATTGCTCAAAGAAAACACATTCTATTCTGTTGTTATTCGATTACCATTCGTCACCATACAAAAAGTAAGTTGCAGTCGATTAGCAACCGAATAGCAACCGAAGACCTATTTGAACGACACTTCAAACCTGCCCTTATCCAATTCTACGGTAGGAACACAGCTAGATTGGAGATTCCTCCAGTTTGAGCTGCCATAACATGTTTAGAAAATGTGTGCCAGCTGGTTTAGCTGGATCACAATAAATTTGGTAAAATTTGGTAATTTGAATTAAAATCTAGTAGTGTAAATTCATATAAAAAACCTATTAGAGTTTTCAGACCGTCGAAATTTTGCGTTGCGATCACGAGAATAGTCACCAAAACAAGACTCTACCGATTGGCTCTACCGATTGGGAAGATCAGCGACCGATCAAACTGGCTGACTCTCTTCAGCAGATATGATCGGGTGTGGTCTGTACATTTCGGGTTGGCGTGCGGGCGCACCGCCCGCCATGACGCGAGCTGGTGATCGATACTCACCTGATTGTCTGCTGGAGCGCTTCCAGCAGAACTCCACGCGTTATTGAACGCGGAGCGGTCGCACACCACCACGAAATACACACACTGTATTGTTGTGGTCACCGCGCTCCCAACGTCTGAGGTTGCAGACAACGGAGACGGCACCACGCCGCCGCCGTGCAAGACCGTCGCGAGGCTGCTGCGTGGCGGCTTCTTATCGATCGTTTTCTTCCTTCAGGCCCCGTTAAGCCGGCGCCCGGCGGGGCCGACGTCGCGCAACAGCTTCGCGGCGGTGTTGTACGGCGGCGGCGTGGCGCAGTCTCCGGTTGTCTGCCTTAGCTGACGTTTGTATCGCGGTGACCGCGAGAATAGCCGACAAAGAGCCGCTTATCCGACTTTGTCCGCAATTACGACGGAACAGTTTTTCGATCTGTGGAAGGAAGCTGCAGAATGTGTTTGGAAGGAGACGGTAGCGAAACATCAAAATAAAACGAATCACACCAAAGCGCGCAGAAAAATAACGTAAAAATCAGATCGGACCAGCCGACCGGCCTGCCGATATCACAGCAGTCGTAATTGCGGACAAAGTCGGATAAGCGGCCCTCTGCGAGCCAACCGCCTATACACATGTCCCCACAAAGTGCCACTAAAGGAGAAAGATATCGCTGCCAAAATTGCAACTCACTCTCATATTTCCGCGAGCCTTTCGCTAAATTCAGAATCATCGTAAACTAACGTATGCTGATAGCTGTATCCTGCCTTTTTAGGACTGTCTGAGAAAAGAGTGCAAGAGCGGAGCACCGACGGGAAAAACAACGGCACCTACCAATGAAAGTAATGGAAGCGAAGAAGAAACAACGCGAAAACCATTTGCACCTTGCCCTGGTATGAGTAGCAGAAGCGGCGGAACAACAACGCGAAATCCATGCCCTTACACCATTAGCAGAAGCAGCAAAAAAACAACACGGAAGCATTTATCTGATAATAGTAGTGGAAGTTTCGAGAGAAGAACGCGAAAGCCAACTGCACCTTCTCATCGTACTAGCAGTGAAAGCACCGAGAAAACAACACGGAAGCCTCGTTATGGTACAAGTAGCGAAAGTAAAGAAAAAACAACACGGAGACCTACTCATGATCTTAGTAGCGAAAGTGGGGAAAAAACAACGAAAAAGCCTCCTCATGATACCAGCAGTGAAAGTGGCGAAAAAACAACAAGGAAGCGTTTATTTGATAATAGTGGTGGAAGTTTCGAGAGAAGAACGCGAAAGCCATCTGCACCCTCTCATCGTACTAGCAGTGAAAGTAGCGAGAAAACAACACGGACGCCTCGTCATGGTACAAGTAGCGAAAGTAAAGAAAAAACAACACGGAGATCTACTCATGATACTAGTAGCGAAAGTGGAGAAAAAACAACAAGGAAGGGTTTATCTGATAATAGTAGTGGAAGTTTCGAGAGAAGAACGCGAAAGCCAACTGCACCCTCTCATCGTACTAGCAGTGAAAGTAGCGAGAAAACAACACGGAAGCCTCGTCATGGTACAAGTAGCGAAAGTAAAGAAAAAACAACACGGAGACCTACTCATGATACGAGTAGCGAAAGTGGAGAAAAAACAACGAAAAAGCCTCCTCATGATACCAGCAGTGAAAGTGGCGAAAAAACAACAAGGAAGCGTTTATTTGATAATAGTAGTGGAAGTTTCGAGAGAAGAACGCGAAAGCCAACTGCACCTTCTCATCGTACTAGCAGTGAAAGCACCGAGAAAACAACACGGAAGCCTCGTTATGGTACAAGTAGCGAAAGTAAAGAAAAAACAACACGGAGACCTACTCATGATCTTAGTAGCGAAAGTGGGGAAAAAACAACGAAAAAGCCTCCTCATGATACCAGCAGTGAAAGTGGCGAAAAAACAACAAGGAAGCGTTTATTTGATAATAGTAGTGGAAGTTTCGAGAGAAGAACGCGAAAGCCAACTGCACCTTCTCATCGTACTAGCAGTGAAAGTAGCGAGAAAACAACACGGAAGTCTAGTCATGGTACAAGTAGCGAAAGTAAAGAAAAAACAACACGGAAACCTCCTCATGATACTAGTAGTGAAAGTGGAGAAAAAACAACGCGGAAACCCCATCCAACACGGAAACCTCATGATGGTAGTAGCGAAAGTGGGGAAGAAACAACACGGAAACCCTCTCCGACACGGAAACCTCATGATGGTAGTAGTGAAAGTGGGGAAAAAACAACACGGAAACCACATCAAACACGGAAACCTCATGATGGTAGTAGCGAAAGTGGGGAAGAAACAACACGGAAACCCCATCCAACACGGAAACCTCATGATGGTAGTAGCGAAAGTGGGGAAAAAACAACACGGAAACCACATCAAACACGGAAACCTCATGATGGTAGTAGCGAAAGTGGGGAAGAAACAACACGGAAACCCCATCCAACACGGAAACCTCATGATGGTAGTAGCGAAAGTGGGGAAAAAACAACACGGAAACCACATCAAACACGGAAACCTCATGATGGTAGTAGCGAAAGTGGGGAAGAAACAACACGGAAACCCTCTCCGACACGGAAACCTCCTCATGAGACTAGTAGCGAAAGTGGGGAAAAAACAACACGGAAGCCACATAAAACACGGAAACCTCATGATGGTAGTGGCGAAAGTGGGGAAAAAACAACACGTAAACCACATCAAACACGGAAACCTCATGATGGTAGTAGCGAAAGTGGGGAAGAAACAACACGGAAACCCTCTCCGACACGGAAACCTCCTCATGAGACTAGTAGCGAAAGTGGGGAAAAAACAACACGGAAGCCACATAAAACACGGAAACCTCATGATGGTAGTGGCGAAAGTGGGGAAAAAACAATACGGAAATCATATTCAACACAGGAACCCCCTCGTTATACTAGTAGCGAAAGTGGAGAAAAAACAACACGGAAATCCCCTCATGTTACTAGTAGTGGAAGTTTCGAAAAAAGAACGCGAAAGCCAACCACATCTTCTCATCATACTAGCAGTGAAACTAGCGAAAAAACAACACGGAAGCCTTCTCGTTATACCAGTAAAGAAAGTGGCGAGAAAACAACGGAAATGCCAACTGCATCTTATCCTGATGTCAGAAGTAGAGAAACGATGCCCAACTCAACTATACTATATGGCAGAGGAAGCGAAAGGACATCGCCAAAGCCACCAAATTCCACGGATGAATATGATGTGCCAACACCAAGTGAGGAGAGGAGTTCAGAATTTTGTATGGCAAGAGGACACGCTGAGCCACAGAAGGTGCCACGGAAACTGGATGGGCCTTAATCAGCGAAAACCTCCCCAAATCACGACATCGTTATTTGGTTCAATGTTGTTGTTTTCCATCCGGAATAAATTTCACTGCATTGAATTCAATATATGTATAGTAGAAATTTATTGTGTAACAAAATTTCACCACTCTACAAGAGGTCTTATTTGACTGAACTGGAGCCACTTTAGGCACAGCAAAGCAATTTTTCTCTTCATAAAAACAACAAGGTGGACTTTAAAATTGGATGATGGCACCAAAATTCCATTGACCTTGCTTATCTGCAAATTTCAGAATGTTCTTGAAAAAAGTGATGTCTGAGCAAACTTCCTTAGATTTCTGTAGTTCGCAGCACCACACGTTGATTTCACTTATAGAGCGTTTTGGAAAAGAAAATACTTGCCGATCTCAATGCGATTTGGACATAGTCGATATTACTTTTCAACAAGACCAGTACCTGCTCATGGTTCAAGTCACTTAACACGTAACATCTCCTAATGAACCTATGACACTCTTGCCCTGCAGGAATTCTTACTACAACGTAATTGACCTGCTGCATAACCCGTGCTCACCCACGATCCTGTCTCTGAACTCTCATCAACACCCAGGTGGTCTGAGTTCAGACTTCCGGAAACAGAGAGACAGGTGGTACAGCGCTGATAAGCTTGACTGAGAAACGACGAAGGCGTTCAGTGACAACAAAGCATCTGACAAGGGAAGTGCACGAGCCTAACCCCGGCTATCAAAACGAAACATCTATTTTCGGGAGCATTGCCTAAGATGATGTTAATGTATGTATATCATTTTTGCCCAATGCTCTTGATATGTTCAGGAGAGGACGTCAAAGATTCATCTGCAGCCTTCAACTTTCACGAACCTAAGATCTTTAAGAAAATCTTTTTGACTAAAACTTTGCGTACGGGTGTTATTTCAGGTGCGGAACACGATACTCGTATCCATTCTGTACCGCAACCGCATTTTTGCAGGGTTGTGGTAGGAGTGCGGTAGCGTGCGGTAGTATTCAGCAGTACACCTACCGTAAGCCTACAAAAATGAGGCTATGGCACAAAATGGATGCCATATTTGTGTTCAGCACCTCAAATAACCTCCGTATGCTATGTTTCAATCGAAATTTTCTTTTGAAGATTTTGGGTCCGTGAAGGTTGAGTAGTGCCAACTTTTCTACTGCCCTGTCATAAGAGTCCTGGATGGGGTTCATGAAACTTTTACCGCGCAGACCAACCGTGGTTCCATGAGCAGCTATCGTATAGACGACGGAAGGTGTGGCCGTGCTCTCCTAGCTAGTAGTAGCTTGGTGTTGCCTTGTGGTGCGGCTAACCTCTCGAGCA
>JARK01001403.1:530485-602770 GCA_000688135.1 Ancylostoma ceylanicum | reverse complement strand
TGGGGTTACGGTACAAATTGAATGCGATATTCGTGTTCAGCACCTCAAATAACCCTTCTATACAAAGTTTCGACGAAAAATTTTTTTTGAAAATTTTGGGGCCCCTAATGTGGAATAGTGCCTTATATTGTTTTCATTGAACGAAATCTAAGGAACCACCGCCGTAAGCATTTTTCATAATATATACAGTGGACGTCGATGATGATGGCCCATCCACAGCCTCGAAAAGTACGCGACGCGACCGCGACGCTCACGATGGAATCGTTGCCGCAGTGGCAAGTCTGGATCTTCTTGATAGTTGTTTATCACATTTGAGGTTAACTAATAAAAAAACTAACTAACTACCAAGAACACCCCATAGTCTCTTGTTCCTGCTCGAGCGGCGCGGTCGCGTCGCATGCTTTTCGAGGCTGCAGAAGGGGCACCGCCATCGGCGCCCACTGTAACTATGTACTCAGAAATTCGCAGAATTGAAGCCTCGTGTCACTAAGGCTCGGATTGCTGAAATGGGCGGGGTTGGGTTGTCATTCCAATTGTTGCTCGGCTGTCAATCCTGTAGCGACCGATTATCAACTGGGCAGCAATTCTAATGACACCCCAATCCCGCCTTTTTTAGCAGCTCGAGCCTCAGTGACATGAGGCTCCAATTCGGCGAATGTTTGAGTACTTCCAGATTGGCTATACAGGATACAAAGTACTCTTGTTCTGTATTAAAAGTGTAATCTTCAAGAAATTAAATATTACTCGCATGAACTCACCTATAAATCGACGTGAGGCGATTGAGATTCACAAATATATAGGGAAATAAAACTGAGAATTACGAGTGAGAGCAAGGTCTCCAGTAGCCGGTCGCTGAAACCTCAGGACTTTGTTGTGGCTGAACTGTAGCACACGTGATTGATTCCGAAACTACTATACAAATGAAGCAGGGCCAGGATGGGAATGAAGGATCGGTGCTGTTGTTTTCGAGGTCGACTATCCAGACATGCTGTATACGGCCTATGATTTCTGAGAATCATCTCGGGATCATTTGCGTCATTATCCACGCTCTACTTCGCAATAAAGTGTGGTCACGATAACCTAGGTGGCAGAAAAGAATACCTAGCTTTATGGAGGTTTACCTAATAAGTGTGAAGAAGGTCTAAGGGACACAGGTGCTCCACCGGTAGAGGGCAATGCTGTTTTTACAAACGAAAGGATGCCGTTAGCACTTTGTCAGAAATTCTACGATGGAGCGCGCCAGCCTCAATGCTACAATTTTTCTGCTCATTTGACAGGAAGCTCTTCTTGTTGGTTATTTCTTGCGTTCATCAACCTAAAAGCGTTTGTTCAGTATAGTTTAGTCAGAAGCATCTACATTCATGCATATCCAAAGTGTACGGAAAAAATTGGAATTCTCGAGAGTATCGCCTGAGCAGGAAGGACAAGTGGATCGAAATTAAACTTCGGACTGGAACCAAAGTTACTGAGAATGTGGAACCTATGGAAACAAAGGATTTCGTCACTGGAGAGCTGTATAAAAGGACCGACTGAGATTGCAGCGTTGCGTTGCCTTCGGCTTCTGCTACGGCTTGGTTTTGTTTTCCTTTTCTATGTAGTTTTGATACCATCTTTTCTCTCTCTTCTCTCTCTCTCCTATTCTCTCTCGCTCAGTAAAGATTCATAGGTATGAAGTAGAGTATTTTGACAATAAATGTTAGTACAAAATTGTGTAAGATCAGAAAATATGTTCTCGTTAGACACACGGAAAATATCAGGCTCTCTTCAAATAATAATAGGGAAATGTCCTCTCTGAGTTTTCACCTTGTTGGCAACGGAGTTAGTAATTAACTCTTCGGTCTTGGTCTCGTCCATCGAATGTCTCATGGCCGTCTGCCAGAGTTTGACACCAGTTAAGGCGATTGCCGTGCAAGACTCGCCCAAAACAGGTTCTACCTGTTACGGAACCCGGCAACCACCTTACATGGAGGTTCCGGCGACCGGATTCTTTCAAAGATTCCGGTAAACACCTCCAAACCTCCCGGTGATCCGTCCCAAATTCCCATGCATTCAACGAAGGCCTTCAAATTCCACCTTTGCAAGGGAGAGAAAGGGCAAGATTTCCTGGCAGTAATTAATAGGCGCGCAATGTCACAACAAATTACGTTGACATCCAACTAGCACCCCCTGACGTTGAAACAGATTAGGAATTCCAGCTTGAAGTGCAGTTTTGACGGACTAGTTCTTTATCGTACCTACAGACAATGACATTCCTTGAGACATTAGACAAAATAATAAGTAGAAAAACAACGTAGCCCCACTATAAAAACCTTGTCAGAATTTCGCACTTACCAATCTTCCTATTCAACGACAGCAAGATCAAGAATACAGGGTGAGTACAATCATCTGTAAGGAGTGCTTTTGCTTTAGTGCTTTTATTTTGCGCTAGGTCGCAGGCCCCCGCTCGCTTTAGGGGGATGTACATAAAATTTGAATTCATATCATTCATTTTGAGGGGCCTCAAAAAATGCGACCAAGGGGAATACCCCAGCATTTATGATCTCAGTAGGAAGCGAGAAAAAAAAAAACCTGGCCAGGCCTTGCTGCCTCCCCCCTACGTTCGTATGATTATTTTTCCCCATGCAGCAAGGAAACACAGTAGCGCACATTTGCCTAGTAGACCGCCCGCTTTAACATATCTCCTTACAGATGGACTTCGTGCGACGAGTGACCCGCAAATGCCGAACCGAGACTATTTATGACATCGACGAGCTGGATCCCTTGTCCCGTAATCAATACACCACTCAGCTAAAACTGGGACCCCGAGGAGTTGCCGCGACCCAGCAGTTCCTCAGATTCCATCGCCTGAGCGACATTGTGAGCGCCCTAAGCGGTGACCCCTTGGACGAAATTACATCCAACCAGTTGGCTGGCATTATAAAACGTACCTTTACGGTGGCAATGCAAGCCTTCGACGGGGCACGGGGGGAACTTCTCACAATTACTCCCCTTCCTCGTCTGCGCCTCGACTTGCACGTGGACTTTGTCCGCGTCCCATGCCAGACCTGCCCGAAGGGATACCACAACCTTTATAATTATCTTTATAAGCATTGTCACGCCCGTCCATGCGCTTACGACGACCCAGTGATCGAATTCCCCGGGGAGGAGAAGTAAACTTTCCTCATCTTCAACCAAATTTGGGTAGGACTCCCAAAATTACCACCAATCCTGCTCCGCCCAACACGAGCCCTCAAGGAGGAATTCGACCGCGACCACTACGAGGGATCGACCGAGCTGAGGCCACTCCGCGACTCCGATTCGGACGGCCTGTCCGATCTGGACTGAAGACCAACATCTTGTCACCTATCCCCGAATAAACCTTGTTGCTTACTTGTTGTAAATGTAATCAAAAAAAAAAGAAAATCAGAAAAATTTCAAAATCAGAAAAATCAGTTTTTGGGAAAAATTGTTGAAATAGAAGATAATGGGAAATAGAAGGAGAAAACCGTGTGTCTGACGAAAATGTATTGAGAAAAAAACAACTTTTTGTAGAGATTGGTAAAACAAACTGTTTTTATTAAACTATCCATTGAGAGTAGAGTAATGCTCTCAGTACTTAGTCATGGAACAGTCACAAGGGAGGAATAAAAACTTTAAAAAAAACTTTTCTATGGCGTTTTATAAAATATCTTTCTAATCAAAATGCAAAACTAGCCAGCTTACTTCAATCTGTGATTAAAGGAAAAAATGAAAAGACCAAAAAAAATCGTTATAAAAAAAAGTCTTACCTTGCGGTCACGGCTTTAGTCAAAAAAAAAAAATCCTTCCGTGACCAACATGGCAAAAAGTACTCTTCGAAGTAGAACCAAAAAAAAAAGAAGAGAGAGAGAAACTGGAGAACTTTTATCGATGTACATCCTTCGAACGACTAATAACAACAAGTCTTCATTTGCACAATACAAAAGAGCATAACAATTAATTCCTCATCAATCTTCTCAGAGACCAAAATCCTCACAGAGACAGCGTATCGAACTTCTCGCTGAAAAATATATTTGTTACCACTGTTGCAAAATACAGAAAACAAATCTTTTCAGCTTTTCCAGCAAGGCTGTGGGTCTCACTGGAAGATACACCCCCTCCGCAAAAGGAACAACCTAAGAAGGGTACGCAGAAAACGAAAAAAGGAACACAGCTAGCAAAATCATCAGTTCCTACACCGAAAAAAGGAACGAAGCGACCACAACAAGCGAAGCTACTAGTTCCTACGCCACCACCCTTGGTTGTTACACCGCCGAAGTTCGAAATGTCTGACACTCACGAGGACATCAAAGACATCTCGCAGCACGAGGATCATTGGACCACCAGCAAGTATACCAAGCTTGCAAGATGATCGGAAATCGCATCGAGAAATTCTCTGGTACAGGAGATCGTACGTTCGAGGAATTTCTGGAGGAATATACGGATCTGATAGCAAGATTCTCGATACCGCACGACGTTGCTCGACGTCTTCTTCCGCTGTATCTCAGTGGTGGAGCGAAGCTCAAGTACCAAACCATCGACAACCACGATCAACTACCATGGAATGATCTGGTAACGCAACTGGCAAAGAAACTGAAGAGCGAAGCCCTCCTCAGCAATTTGCGAGATGAGCTTCACAACATGACGCAAGGAAAGGATTCCGTTGGTGAATTTGCCAAGAAGGTATATAGCAAGACCAAAATTGCCTTCCAAGGTCAAGGAGACGGAATCATCACGCGAATGGCAACTGACTTCTTCGTCAAGGGACTCAATCCGGAAATACGAAAAGCGATACGAAGACTACCGGAGACGGATGAATTCGACGCTATCGTATGCAGAGCAGAGAAGGAGTTTCGTATTCTCGAACAAGAACGCAAAGAAGATAGAGAGGCTGTCCAAGCTATCAACGCTCTCATCTCTGACGAGAAAATTAACCGTCTCGAACAACAACTCAACCGCATGAAGGTCAACCGACGAAGACCGTCTACGCCGATGCCATCAAGACAGCGCAATCGACCACAGATCAACAACAACAATCGACCGATGATGGGAAACTCGTTCAATTCCCAACCTTCAAGTATACTCCGAAGACCAAACAGCAACCCCAGACCCAAGAAGAATGTCACCTGGTACAACCCATTCCGGGAATATCGTGCCAACAAAGCTCGTCTTGCTGCGCAACAATACCAATCATGCAACTGCCCGCCACATTGCTGCCAGCAGAACATGACACNCGAGGGATCGACCGAGCTGAGGCCACTCCGCGACTCCGATTCGGACGGCCTGTCCGATCTGGACTGAAGACCAACATCTTGTCATCTATCCCCGAATAAACCTTGTTGCTTACTTGTTGTAAATGTATTTCAAAATCAGAAAAATCAGTTTTTGGGAAAAATTATTGAAATAGAAGATAATGGGAAATAGAAGGAGAAAACCGTGTGTCTGACGAAAATGTATTGAGAAAAAACAACTTTTTGTAGAGATTGGTAAAACAAACTGTTTCTTATTAAACTATCCATTGAGAATAGAATAATGCTCTCAGTACTTAGCCATGGAACAGTCACAAGGGAGGAATAAAAATTTAAAAAAAAAAACTTTTCTATGGCGTTTTATAAAATATCTTTCTCATCAAAATGCAAACCTAGCCAGCTTACTTCAATCTGTGATTAAAGAAAAAAATGAAAAGACCAAAAAAATCGTTATAAAAAAAGTCTTACCTTGCGGTCACGGCTTTAGTCAAAAAAAAAATCCTTCCGTGACCAATATGGCAAAAAGTACTCTTCGAAGTAGAACAAAAAAAAAAAGAAGAGAGAGAGAAACTGGAGAACTTTTATCGATGTACATCCTTCGAAAGACTAATAACAACAAGTCTTCATTCGCACATTACAAAAGAACATAACAATTAATTCCTCATCAATCTTCTCAGAGACCAAAATCCTCACAGAGACAGCGTATCGAACTTCTCGCTGAAAAATATATTTGTTACCACTGTTGCAAAATACAGAAAACAAATCTTTTCAGCTTTTCCAGCAAGGCTGTGGGTCTCACTGGAAGATACACCCCCTCCGCAAAAGGAACAACCTAAGAAGGGTACGCAGAAAACGAAAAAAGGAACACAGCTAGCAAAATCATCAGTTCCTACACCGAAAAAAGGAACGAAGCGACCACAACAAGCGAAGCCACTAGTTCCTACGCCACCACCCTTGGTTGTTACACCGTCGAAGTACGAAATGTCTGACACTCACGAGGACATCAAAGATCTTCTCGCAGCACGAGGATCATTGGACCACCAGCAAGTATACCAAGCTTGCAAGATGATCGGAAATCGCATCGAGAAATTCTCTGGTACAGGAGATCGTACGTTCGAGGAATTTCTGGAGGAATATACGGATCTGATAGCAAGATTCTCGATACCGCACGACGTTGCTCGACGTCTTCTTCCGCTGTATCTCAGTGGTGGAGCGAAGCTCAAGTACCAAACCATCGACAACCACGATCAACTACCATGGAATGATCTGGTAACGCAACTGGCAAAGAAACTGAAGAGCGAAGCCCTCCTCAGCAATTTGCGAGATGAGCTTCACAACATGACGCAAGGAAAGGATTCCGTTGGTGAATTTGCCAAGAAGGTATATAGCAAGACCAAAATTGCCTTCCAAGGTCAAGGAGACGGAATCATCACGCGAATGGCAACTGACTTCTTCGTCAAGGGACTCAATCCGGAAATACGAAAAGCGATACGAAGACTACCGGAGACGGATGAATTCGACGCTATCGTATGCAGAGCAGAGAAGGAGTTTCGTATTCTCGAACAAGAGCGCAAAGAAGATAGAGAGGCTGTCCAAGCTATCAACGCTCTCATCTCCGACGAGAAAATTAACCGTCTCGAACAACAACTCAACCGCATGAAGGTCAACCGACGAAGACCGTCTACGCCGATGCCATCAAGACAGCGCAATCGACCACAGATCAACAACAACAATCGACCGATGATGGGAAACTCGTTCAATTCCCAACCTTCAAGTATACTCCGAAGACCAAACAGCAACCCCAGACCCAAGAAGAATGTCACCTGGTACAACCCATTCCGGGAATATCGTGCCAACAAAGCTCGTCTTGCTGCGCAACAATACCAATCATGCAACTGCCCGACACATTGCTGCCAGCAGAACATGACATATCCACAACCTTCAGCTCCGCACTACGTCCCGCCGTACCAACAACCGTCGACAAGCTCGATGATGCCCACGACGACGGCTAACTTACTATGCCTCGTCACGTTCCTCACCCTCATCGCATCCGCTGTAGCGCAATACCAGGTTTGCGGCACCAACTTGTATGGAAACACTTTCTCTCTTCCAGACGTCATCGATTGTACAGCATCACCAGGAACAGCAATGCTTCGTACTACTATCCAACTCTATACGGAGCAACCGCGCCCAATCGTACTCAATGCTACGAAGTGTTATAAGGATGTTCTTGAGGTTTCAATTTCCAATTTCCTTTACATTCGTACGCAAAGAACGATCCATAACCGACGACGCGTTTCCATCCCACAAGGACTTTGCCAAACCGCACGTGTCACAGGAAAAGTACACGGTCACAATCTCACGCAAGTCTTACCTGGTTTGCAGTCCACGAACGAGATCGAAGAGGAAAACACGACACTACCACTATGGGGAACGAACAAGTACACCCGGAGCATCTATTCCATCGAAACCGGTCAAGTCGCTTCTTTTGATGGGAAATCTGTTACAAGTTCTCTTGCGAACTTGGAAAATTGCACGCTCTCAGACGGTGTTTGTATACGCAGAGACGGAATAGTCGTTTGGGAACCTGTACATTCTGCACCTCTTTGCAGGTTCGCACCAGCCGGATCATTCGAAGCACTTGTCACGATGCAATACATCGTCTTACCACATTCTGACGTGGTGCTTCAGTTTTCAAGCGACTACCTACTCCACGCGCAATTGACGGAACAGTGTAAGACACTGGGTAACAGTTATCTTACGACGTCAAATCACATCGTCACGTTTCCATATATTCCTCAAGACATCATGATACAGGACTATATCTTGCGAATGACCCAGCGTCGCAGAGTGAAACGTGGAACGCGCATTCTCACAGATAAAAACGGACGAACGTCACGGTTCTATTTGATTCCACCAGAACCGGTTCCGCTTATCAAGCGACTTTTTGACACCGACGAAACCAACCAAATTCCAAACTTCCGCACACAACCAATTGTGAAGCGAAGAATGTTACAGGACATGGCAAGATGGAACGTAACAAATGAAGACTTCATCAGAAGACGACGTTTTTACAACATCACCGACCCACGTCTCATCGCTCTTCGCACCATTAGGTACGCGGAGTATCGCACTAAACAACTCCACCTGTTTAGGAAATTCGAAGAGAAACGCCCATTGAACTACGCTGAGAAAGTGATACGAAGAGACCTGGAGCATGGAATTGCACCCATCTTCGACGAATATCTCGACGCAGAGTTTGGACGAGCCATATTCAACATACCAGGGAAGCTACCTACAGACTGGCGTCAACAGGTTCCATTTTTCGAGAAAAGCGTGACACCTACAACAACAAGTAGCCACGCGACGCCAACACTTACTACGGTGACGATAACATCTCCCACCACGACAATGACGACTACGACGATTTCTCCAACTTCTCAAATCACTACGGTTTCTACAACTACCGTACGTCCACCCCCAACCACCCTGTCATCCCCACGACGTGTATGGACGATATTGTCCCCTCGAAGGGAACCCCATACAATACCACCTATCCCTCGATGGATGACAACTATTCCAACCAGAACTACAGCACGATGGACCACTTCCGTAACAACCACCCAAAGGAGAACAACAACAAGAAGTCCAACAATCGCGACACCCACGAAGACTTCTGTAACAACCACTCCATTCCCCCTGTCCACTGCCACCACGACGTCATCATCCATCATGTCGACAACCACGTTCTTCACCCTGCCCACTGACCCCACAACAACCCGAAGAACGACAACGCCTCCATCAACAACGCGATGGCTTGAAACAATAACGACGTCATCAACAAGGAAGTCCACGCAACCGTATCGACCAATGATATGGCCACCACCACTTCCATGGACGACTGCCGAATTGTTGACGGAGAGCACAAGAACAACGCGACCGAAAAGAGTTGTCACAACAACAACTGAGACAACCACAAATGACTTCTCTATTGTAACACCACTACCGACCCTTCCCCCACGGACGGAAATCATCCCTTCACATGATTTTGGGACACGACGTCATTTCAATGCCATTTGTGCACGGAATGTTCTTAACGTACAGCGTCTTCACACTTTGAGTGCAGTAGACCCGACGTTGACAGCAAGAATTCTGCTTGGAAGAAACGACGTAGCAGCGTCCCACATCAAAGGAGAACTCCAGATCACCAAATGTCGTCAGGTCATACCAACACACGTGTTTACCAACCACAGTGTGAACGGTACCTGTTACACACTCACACCGGTATTACTCGAAGATGACATATGGTTCGTGATACCAGGAACGCAGGACCTTACTCAGTCTTCAAGTATAACATCATGCCCTTATCAGGAGATCCAACCATTGAAGACGGCACACAAGCTCTTGCCTCCGAACACCATTCTCAACATGAATGTACCACCTTTTCTCTTCGAAGCGCCACCAATCTTCTACCGGCCACTTCAATACTCAGCAACATCTATACGACTACAGATAGAAGCAATTCAACAACAACAAGATGACATAATTTCTCGCCTACAGAAACGAGGAATAGTAGCAGATGCCGCTTCACGTATACGCAGCACAGGACTATCTATGAGTCGCTCTATACGATCATTCTACAACTCCATCACGAGAAAACTCGCTGACGGTGTCAACGCCATTAGATGGTCACTAGTCAATATCGTTTTATGGGGATCAATACCCGCTATCATCATCACGATCCTCGTAGTCACCTGCGTATTCTACGTGAAGTATCGACTACTCCGACATGTCTCTTCAACAGCAGCATCCACAGTGCAAAGTGCTGTACGGACTTTCGTGTCAAGGAAGAACGACCGAAGAAGATCCCGCTCTGTCAATGTACTTTTGACGGATCTTGATCCACAATCGGAAAGGGAAGAACGATTGTTTATCCCGCGAGTTTACGCTGTCCATCACAAAAACAGCGGACTTCCGTACCTCAAGGTCACACTCGGAGACCATAGTGTGACTGCACTATTGGACAGTGGAGCTTCTATCTCTTACATGCGAAGTTCAACGTTAGCTTCGCTAACTACTCGACCAACGATTATACCACAACACCTGGTCGCATCCACAGCGAATGGCTCTATGCTTCAGCTGCAAGGATCCACTACACTACCTGTTCAAATTGGAACTCACACCATCCTTCACCAGTTCCACATAGCAGCAGATAAGGATTGCCCGGCACCACTGCTGCTAGGATCAGATTTCATCCGAAATCTCAATGAAGCAGGACTGATGATAGCAATGGATCTGCACAATCAAATAATCTCCGTCGGATCTGACAAGCTGAACCTTGTCCAACTCAACCACATCACACTGACTCCAACTAATACCTACGGAGTACGTATCAACGGAGATATCAAACTGCCAAGACGTACCAACAACATCGTTCCAGCGAAGATTGAAGACCTTCCTCAACCGAGATGCAGTACGTTTCTCATTGAAGACAATCTACGCCCAATGGACGACATCTACGTTGTTGGAAGAGCTCTTGTCTCACCACAAGCAGATGGAACTTGCTTCATCAACATCTTGAACCCTTCATCTACGGATATCCATCTACCGAATCGGATGAACGTTGCTCATGCCTATCCAGCATGTGCGTCTGAGATACAAGTGAATGCGATCCAAGTCACCGTTCCATCGATCATCGAGTCACCTATGATTCATGCATCGAATTCGCTTGCCGCAATATGCTCGATTCCTACTCAATGCCCACGTCGCACCGCTTACATTCCACCAGAAGCGGATTGGGAGAATCATCTTCCACACCTGCCAATGGTAAATCCCACCTTCGACATCGCCACGGAAGTCGACCTTTCGAAAGCCGCCCTGACCGACGAACAGAAAGAACGACTGAGAGATATCATCCGATATCACCACAATGCTTTCGTCGGACCGGACGGACACCTTGGCCATTACAGAGGACACATTCGACACCGCATAGATCTCATCGACAATGCCCCGATACCAGCAAGAAAGATCTATCGTGTTCCACTAGAAAAGCGACAGGAAATTGAGAAGCAAATCACACAAATGCTCAGCGAAGGAATAATTCGCGAGTCATCATCGCCATTCTGTGCTCCGATCGTTCTCGTGAAGAAGCGCGAAGCGAACACATGGCGCTTCACGATCGATTTTCGCGGACTCAACGCCATCACAAAACCGCAACAGTCCATCCTTCCCAACATCCAGGACATAATCGATCTCTGCGCCAATCAATGCCTCTACTCTTCCCTGGATTTTCAACAAGGATTCCACCAGATTCCATTGGAAGAGTCACACTGCGAACGAACAGCGTTCGCATGCTTCCTGGGAGCATTCGAATACATCCGAATGCCAATGGGATTAAAAGGAGCACCAGCAACATTTCAAAGAATAATGGACGATTTCAAGAAGTACCTTCGCGCAAGAGTATTCATCTATGTCGATGATCTCATCATAACGTCAGAAACACCAGACGATCACCTCATCGATATTGATGAAGTTCTCGGAAAGATCGAATTAATCGGCATGAAGCTCAAGGCCACCAAGTGCGAATTCGCAAAGGAAGAAATAACGTTTCTCGGATTCGTCCTTAGTAAAGACGGAATACGACCTAACCCCGAGAAAACCAGAGCGATCGAATACTATCCGACGCCTCAAAACGCTACGGATGTGAAATCCTTCCTAGGAATGTGTTCCTTCTTCAGGCGTTTCATCAACAACTTCGCCAACATTGCAGCTCCTTTGACTGCACTCACGAAAAAGGATACACCGTTCCTATGGACACCCGAATGCGAAGAAGCATCAAGGAAACTCAAAAGAGCCCTAACATCCGCTCCAATTCTCGCAGCACCTCGCTTGGGTAAGCCGTTCATCATCGAGACTGACAGCTCAAGCAAAGGTGTCGCAGGAATACTCAAACAGGAACAGGACGATGCCGTACGAGTTATAGCATATGCAAGTCGTACTCTGAACAAACATAAAGCCAGATACCCAGCCATCGAACTTGAAGCGCTAGGACTGGTCTACGCTGTTCAGAAGTTTCGCCCATACATCGATGGAGCAAAGTGCACAGTCATCACAGACCATGCACCACTAAAGGCACTACTTCATCGACAAGATCTCACAGGAAGATTGGCGAAATACCAAATTGTCCTACAAGAATTCGATATTCAGATCATCTATCGACCAGGAAAGAAGAACATCGTTTGTGACACACTGCCACAACACTTGCGCCGCACAAACACCACCGCGCACCAAAGAAGGATAACGGCGACGAGAACGACGGCCAATCCTGCAAATAAGAGTGTAAAAACTCTGCGATGTCGGATTGAAGGGAAATACTAGAAGAACGTTTAAATTATTAACAATCTCTAGTAAAGTACCCACCGACAGCCGCGAGCAGGACGACGTCCTCATTCGACAACTCCGCCGCCGGCACCGAAGCAGCCGTCGTAGTCCGACCGGTACAGTCGCCTGCCTCGTCATCGCACAAACAGTAGTACAGCTCCTCCATCTTTATGCAGAGTCCGCGCTCGAAACATCTATTCTCGCAGAAGCTGCGATCCACTGCCGACATCTGAAATAATGACGTCATCACTACAAGGACACCTGCAACACCAGATGAGAGAAAGANCTCGAGCGGCGCGGTCGCGTCGCATGCTTTTCGAGGCTGCAGAAGGGGCACCGCCATCGGCGCCCACTGTAACTATGTACTCAGAAATTCGCAGAATTGAAGCCTCGTGTCACTAAGGCTCGGATTGCTGAAATGGGCGGGGTTGGGTTGTCATTCCAATTGTTGCTCGGCTGTCAATCCTGTAGCGACCGATTATCAACTGGGCAGCAATTCTAATGACACCCCAATCCCGCCTTTTTTAGCAGCTCGAGCCTCAGTGACATGAGGCTCCAATTCGGCGAATGTTTGAGTACTTCCAGATTGGCTATACAGGATACAAAGTACTCTTGTTCTGTATTAAAAGTGTAATCTTCAAGAAATTAAATATTACTCGCATGAACTCACCTATAAATCGACGTGAGGCGATTGAGATTCACAAATATATAGGGAAATAAAACTGAGAATTACGAGTGAGAGCAAGGTCTCCAGTAGCCGGTCGCTGAAACCTCAGGACTTTGTTGTGGCTGAACTGTAGCACACGTGATTGATTCCGAAACTACTATACAAATGAAGCAGGGCCAGGATGGGAATGAAGGATCGGTGCTGTTGTTTTCGAGGTCGACTATCCAGACATGCTGTATACGGCCTATGATTTCTGAGAATCATCTCGGGATCATTTGCGTCATTATCCACGCTCTACTTCGCAATAAAGTGTGGTCACGATAACCTAGGTGGCAGAAAAGAATACCTAGCTTTATGGAGGTTTACCTAATAAGTGTGAAGAAGGTCTAAGGGACACAGGTGCTCCACCGGTAGAGGGCAATGCTGTTTTTACAAACGAAAGGATGCCGTTAGCACTTTGTCAGAAATTCTACGATGGAGCGCGCCAGCCTCAATGCTACAATTTTTCTGCTCATTTGACAGGAAGCTCTTCTTGTTGGTTATTTCTTGCGTTCATCAACCTAAAAGCGTTTGTTCAGTATAGTTTAGTCAGAAGCATCTACATTCATGCATATCCAAAGTGTACGGAAAAAATTGGAATTCTCGAGAGTATCGCCTGAGCAGGAAGGACAAGTGGATCGAAATTAAACTTCGGACTGGAACCAAAGTTACTGAGAATGTGGAACCTATGGAAACAAAGGATTTCGTCACTGGAGAGCTGTATAAAAGGACCGACTGAGATTGCAGCGTTGCGTTGCCTTCGGCTTCTGCTACGGCTTGGTTTTGTTTTCCTTTTCTATGTAGTTTTGATACCATCTTTTCTCTCTCTTCTCTCTCTCTCCTATTCTCTCTCGCTCAGTAAAGATTCATAGGTATGAAGTAGAGTATTTTGACAATAAATGTTAGTACAAAATTGTGTAAGATCAGAAAATATGTTCTCGTTAGACACACGGAAAATATCAGGCTCTCTTCAAATAATAATAGGGAAATGTCCTCTCTGAGTTTTCACCTTGTTGGCAACGGAGTTAGTAATTAACTCTTCGGTCTTGGTCTCGTCCATCGAATGTCTCATGGCCGTCTGCCAGAGTTTGACACCAGTTAAGGCGATTGCCGTGCAAGACTCGCCCAAAACAGGTTCTACCTGTTACGGAACCCGGCAACCACCTTACAAAAGTGAGCGGTGAAAAATACCCCTAAAAAGGGAAAAATCAATAGCAGTATCTCATCCATTTACTCTGTCAAAACACATGGTCAGACATGGTTAGCACTAACTCAGCAAACTTCAGTGGTTCTCTTTTTCTCACTACTGTTGAAAACTTCGCCGCAATTTTATTTGATGAGCTTTACATAATAACGTGACAAACAAAGTCGTGGTTGCTTTTACCCACCGAGCTCGCTGGCAAGTAGGAAGTAATGAATTCGCCCCGAGACCACAGCGGGTATTTAAAGGGTCCTGATACTGTAATCCTTCCTTTGTCGAATTATCACAGCCTCTGCCGTTCCGCGATCGATTAAGCAATGAATCTTAAAGCTTGCACACTTCAGTGGGATAATGTTTCGTCGAGAGCCATCACAAGATTTCGAAGCCGGCCAGGATCACCTTATTGACGCCATCGCTTCTCAAATAGATCATCAAACCGTCGATAACATAATTGACACTCAAAGGAAAAGGTAAGCCTGGTAAATAATCCTGCAACATTGTGCTCTCACCATAGGTGGAATACCCTGAGTATCGTACTCCACCTACCATCACTTTTTGCCGAGGTAAGGAGGGGGACCGTCACTTTGGGGGGAAAGCCTTATTTTCGTAGCCAGCTCGCAATTGTGCGTCGATCCATATACAGAAAGGCCAGGTTCCGCATCTGCCAAGTCTGGAAATGAGAGACGGAATTTTCAGGAAAACAGGTGTTGGGTGCGCGGCGCAGGCCGCCGCGCGCCAGGTATTGATTTTTTCCAGGATGCGCGGTTGTCTCGTATGAGAGCAAGGTTTGCTCTATCTAATCGTATGCATCTGATGCTAATTCGAGTTGGAATACGTCCAGCCAAATAGCCCAAACATCGGGTATTCTAGAACTTTTTTGGGATTTATCAGCTTTTAGTGAAATCCTTTTCAAAATGCGCGGTTGTCTCTGTACTCAGCTCACAATTCTGCGTCGATCCGTATACGGCTCGGGGCACCGTTTTGCGTCGGAAGCCCTGCCGAGCGGTCGTGGAGTATCTCATAACGGGCGTGCTCCACGGGCGGCTCTGCGTCTCTGCCCTCATCGCACTATCTCTCCTGGCCATGGAGTACGCCCGTTATGAGATACTCCACGACCGGTCGGCAGGACTTCAGACGCAGAACGGTGCCCCGAGCCGTATATGGATCGACGCAGAATTGCGAGCTGAGTACGGAGACAACCGCGCCTTTTGAGAAGGACTTCATTGAAAGCTGATAAATTCCAAAAAGTTCTGAAAAACTCGATGTTTGGGCTCTTTGGCAGGTAGAAGCAGTAATCGATGGTAGGTGCGTTGTATAGGGTTCGATAGAGGGAGCCTCCTCCTAATACTAGACAACCGCGCATTTGAGGAAAATTGAATATCTGGCGCGTGGCAGGCCGCGACGCGGACCCAACCCTGCCGTGCACCTAATTTTCCGGATTTTCCCACGGCAGCACTGAGCTACTCAGGGGACCTGTGCCAAATTTTCACATATTTTCGAACTCAGCAAGCGCTACTGATTACCGAACATGTTGCAGCACGGCAGAGCGCGTCGGAATTTTCCTGAAAATTCCTCCCAAAAGGAGAAAACGAAAAATTGTGGACTACATTTCTGTGCTTATTCTCCTGACGCCTTGCCAGTTTTGCATATTTTTGACACAGTTCTTTGTCTCCTCTAACTTACCATAGGTGAGCTACGGCTCAGCTTTGATACCCCCCCCCCCCCGGTCGACGCCCACTGGTGACCACCTTCATTTTTCGACCCCGATTTCCACGGATAACCATCACTTTGGGAGACCCATTTGCAAGACTATTCCACCTATGGCTCTCACTAGTATTTCTTTTCTTTCTGAAGCTCTCAACAGTTGCAGGAGATCCAAGCGGATACAGTTTTATCCACTTTTGTCTAGATTATTTAACACAACAATGGTTTAGAAGCACAACATTGAAAATCACCCTAATCTCCCCGAAATCTCGATTTTCAGCCTTCGACGATTCGAAAAGACAAACGAAATGCTGTCCAACTGCACTCAGCTGAGTGAACGCCGGCTTGAAAGGGCTCGGAAAGACGCAAGTATCCACAAGGAGACTATCATGCAGGTCCTTTACATTGAAATTTTTTCATTAAGAAGTAGTATCAATAAGAAAAGAAACACCTCAAAAAGAACATCTACGCCACAACAAATAACCTCTCCCACTTTCAGATGAAAGCCGATTTGGAATTCATATTCAGGAAGATTCGACTGTTCAAAAATGCGCTATCAACAACTTATCCACAAATATACAACGAAGGTATTAGAACACCAAACAATCAGCTTTTTAAACGTGTGATATCATAACATGAATATTTTCAGTTGAACAACAATCTAAATCAAGGCTTTCTGAAGAAAAAGACGATTAGAAGCCTAAGGATACTGGAGATTGCGGTCAAACACTTCGCAGGTCCGAAGTCCTCAGTGTTTCTTCTTCTTTTTCGATTTTTTGTGTCCATCAGATGAGCTGCTTGAATGCCTTCTCTTCCTTTTCTTCTTCTTTCGATGAGAATCATCAGAGTCGGAAGAACTACTGAAGAAAAAGACCCATTGTTTCTGATGATGCTAACAAGATAAAAAATCGATACGAAATATGATCTCACCTACTATCCTTCCGGTGCCTTTTCTTCTTCTTTTTCTCCTTTTTATCCTTCTTCTTCTTATGTTTCTTCTTGACTTTCTCGACTTAAAATGATAAAGAATAGTGATCGTTCCGTATTAGATGTTAAAGGTGGAGTCCTCACCTAAAGGAGTTTCTCCATCACTAGTTTCACTACTTGTTGAGCTAACATCGATCACGGTCGATTGCCCAGGTTTCAGTTGGATGTAATTTCTGCACTAAAATTTAGAACAGATGTATGGTGGCTAATAAATAAGTCTAGAGAAATAATTCTTGAGGTCACCTGAAATGGAAGATGCCCTGGATAGCCGCATTTGCGACAAGCACCCGTCACAGTTTGCCTCACCTTAGCTAGGCCAGTCACATCTAAAAAAAAAAAAAAAACGAATTTTTGGGGTATACCTGGTCTCGTTGGGTTCTTTAATACTCAACTCGTGAAAACTCCTATTATGTGGGCGATCGAAAACAATTCGGTCAATTTATGCATTTTATAGGAAAAAAGGTAAAATCTGGCGCTCTTGTGATGAGGTTAGGAATTTATTCAACTTTACCAATTTTATTTCGCTTTTGCCTCACTTACATATCTAACCATTACCATTAGTACAGGTAAGCAGAACTCCAACTTATATCCCTCAAAACGCTCGCTTCACGCTCATCCTGGTGTAGATTGTTCACCAAAAACACCCTGCTCACCTACAAAAGCATCCTCATCTTGTGGAGCAGCCACTGACGCTGCTAGTTCAGCTAGTGTACGACTAGTAGTCGAACCGGGCCCTCCGAATGGTCGCCTGTATGGCAACGGCTCCAGATTTGAGTTTGACATACGTCTCTTCTGCTGAACACGCCATTGAAGTTAGGAGGGTTATCAAGGCTAAAATCCATACTTTTAAGGATAAGAACGTTCAGTCGTGTATTAAATTAACTTACTTTATGAAGAACAAATGTTTATTACCATACAATGATAAAAAGAATGTAAACGAAGCCCTATACACACATTGTTCAATTTACAACATTAATGTGCTACGAAAGCATTGAATTATGTAAATCTTAAACTGTACATCACAATTATAACTGCATCGTGTTTAATACAGTGAACTCCGAACAGTCGCAGACAAGGGGCGGCACCGCGGCGCAGGCACTCAGGTTGTCTGTTGCACCGAGGCAGCGGGCCTGCTGGGCAGAGACACGGAGGAAAACCGATATGCCATGATTTCCCGCTGCCTCAAGAGGTGCAGCAGACAACAAGAGTACCCATGCCGCGGCCTCGCCCCGTCTACGACCGTTTAGAGTTCACTGTACCTACCCGTAATGAGCATTCAACCTCAAAGGAAAAAAGCATGCTGTTTCAAACTGCAGAAAGTGGTAAACCTTAACAAGAACTCTGACAAGAGGTAGTAAGCATTCAAAGTGAAAACATGCACAGAATGGAACGATAGTCAAACCCTTGCTAGGAAATGACAATGAAACTGAGATAGGAATGAATTAACGCTCCTAAGATCCAAGTATTTATGTAGTCTCCGCTGCATTCAGTACGATCTTCAGAACTGCATAGCGGTAAAATAAAATTGGAATTAAAAAAAAAAACGAACCAAGTACACTCAAAGACCGAAAGTGTGGAAAAATACATGAATTTTCAGCGAAAACAAAATCTGAATCCACTTAGGGAAGATACCTATTCCTGAAAACTGCTGCCGTTAAATCGGATGATGGGGACCGGGACCCGTGAACATATTGTAGTGCAGAGCAGGAGCAGGTGAAGCAGAACCAATAGGTGCGACAGGTGGCACCATAGGTGTTGCTTTTGTCGGTGAAGCCTGAATCACTTTGAGCGCTTAGAGAAAAAATTGAACAAAATGCCTTTACTCAATAGCACACAGCCTCATTTTAACGCCATCACCGCGTTTTTCAGCTAACCTGTTCAATATCCGGCTCTGCAACAGCTTCAATTGGTTTTGGAATTATCCTTTCACGTAATTTGTTGTACTCTTCAATGAAATAGTCCATGTCAGGATGGCCAGCGCTTTTGAAGAACTAAAGGGAAATATACAAAGAACTGAGAGAAAATGGATCGGGTACGTGAATACCAATGGATGTAATGACCCACATCAACGTCATAATCTCGCATTATGGTCATACAGTGAGGCTGTCCCCAAATAAATCCAATCTGGCTGATTAATTTGAATAGCTGGTACTTGACGCAACGATCTACCTGTAAACTATGCAACTGAAGATATTGGGTGATAGGATTATCAAAATGTTCTGTAGTAGAACACTAACACAAGACAAAGTGATGGCGTGTACTTCAACGCATTATATATTCGGGTGTAGGGCGTTGTACCTGGAGTGGGAGGCACGGGCGAGCTCTATGATTGGTTAATTGAGTGAAGTGACCATTCGCAGAGCTTAGCAGCACTCCCCTTGTCAGGTATAACGCTCCACGCCCGTATATTCAATATTAAAATGAGTAAAGTGGTGAGGGAGATCCACACTTCTCAAGTATCCCTTGCGTATTTTAAATACATCCGCGAAATATCCTCACCAACAAATTCTTCAATAAAAGTTGGTCAATCACTGCAGCATAGATAGCAGGATCAGCTAGCGCAGCTTCGTACTGATTTGAATGAATAAGGCGGTGGAAAATCAGGTGACACCAAACTCCAGAGCAAATAATCTGAATAAATGGTTGCCTGATAGCATAGGAGAGCCTGACATGGAAATCTTTCTGAATTTCCTATTTCATATCAAGAAAGATTAAGCAGCCTACATTATCTCGCAGCAGAGGGAGAACTTCCATATAACGAGCGAGTCCACGCAGATCTCCTATCCTTTTCTTGCTGGGCAGCATATCGAGGCAACAATGGTACCACAAAAGAGCGGCGAGCCGACTGGCCTTAATAAACTTTGTTAATGGACCAATGAAGCATCCAGTACATGCTATCCTCACCTTCAGAAAGGTTATTAATTGATCCGACGGTTTGGTTAGTAAATTACTTACATCGAGTTCCTCACCAAGATCTTCTGAAGATAGCAGAATGTAGGAGTGAAAAAAAACAAGTAATCATGTGACCAGTGAAGATAGATTCTTACTTTTATTGCGGAGCATTTCGGCTCTGGTGCAATCTTCCACCATGAGAGTTTGGAATTCCGGCAAGAATCTGTTTATGAAGACCGAGTCCAGAACTTCAGCGGGTTGTATTTTCTTGGAGACCAAATCCTTAAAAAAAGCAATGATATCAAGAAGGAAGAAACAGATGTCATCAGCACCAACAAGATCTTTGAAAGAGTGAAAATGAGCCTAAGGCAAACTAAGGCTTACCTTCGCAGCACATCCATAAGACAGTACCCTCACCATCACGACAACAGACGGCATATCCCGTGGTAGATGAGCTCCACCCTGAAATTATGGCAAAATTTCCGGTCTAGGAGATAGGAAAAGAAGTAAACACAAACAAAAAGGCAGAATGCATCTGAGAGTGGAAGAAAAGAAGGTAGAAAACTCGAAACTACATACAATGAGAAGAGTCCATGACAGGTTTGTTTTACTAATTGACTCTGTCCATTGTCACATGAAAAGAAGATATAGCTTGTTTCAATCGCAACGATAGCTGAGTATCAACGCATACTGCCGGTTTTTCTCTTCACCCTCTCTTATTTCTGTACGCTGTCTTGCGTTCTTCTTCCCTCTGGCTCCCCACATCCCCAACTATTCTCCCCAAAGGAGTAATTATATAGCACAACTTTGAAGAGAAATGAACCACTTGAACCTTACCGAATCGCGCAACTTCTTCACCATTAAGGAAGAGAAGAAATGGGTAACATGGACATCTCCAGCAATCATAGCCAAATCAACGATGCTCTGAAAAAAAAAACATGCATTATTATCGAGACAAAAGACAACGGAATTGGGATTATGTTTATAACCTGGTCAATTAGATCTCACCTCGTGTGATGACTTTGGGAAAGCATCCAACATGTGTCGCAGCCTTGTTGTTTGATGACTCTCCAAATGTTTATCTCTCATACATGCTTCCATACACCAGGCGAAGTCATGGCATGGATCTGAAAAAGTGAATTTCTCAAACAAAACCGACATCGCTGAGCTGATTCGAACTAACCTGACTTCACTAGATTCTCAATGCCTGCGTCATGTGCAGCCATGATTAATTCGTACCTGAAACATCGGAAGAAATGTTTTTACCCAAGAGCTAACATCAAAACAGAAAATTTGATATGAACTAACCTTAACGAACATAGCATTGCATTTCCCGTAGTGGCGAAAAGTTCTCGAATGTATGCCGTCATTGATTTGAATAGTTCTTCGTGATTACCACAAAATTTAATTAGGTCTGAAAAAATAGAACTTCAGAAAAAAAAGTCAAACAAACAATTATGTAGAAAAACAGGCAATGACGGTAGACTCAAAAGATCAGCAAATAGGAAAGATATCTTTTTCCGTGGAAACAAGATATTTTAACTTGAGTTTGGTGCTTTGAACAAAATCTTTGCCTAACCTTTGATCTCCTGCCACTGCCGACGCGCCTTAGTGGTTTCGAACGTGAAGAAGTTGGTGTTTGACGGTTCAACAGATAGTAGCAAATCCTCTTTACGCCTAAATAGGTGAAGGTATTGACGATCGATCTACTCACCTTATGGAAGAAAATTGATCAAGACATTGAGACCAATGAGTGTTCAGATACCGAATAGCTGGAAAACACCAACTTACTTCAAGTAGGACTCAATTAGGGGACGGAACGCTTCCACAAACAAGTCGTTATTCCGCAACCAAATCTGTTGCTGGACAATCAGTGGACAGGCGTCGTAGAAATCCCTGTCACCCATAATAGTGTCGAGATACCTACAAGCAATGTTTCAGAAGAAAGCAAGATAAAGGGCATAATGACCTTAAAAACAGAATGGAATATGAAAGATAGATGGGTGAAAACCCATACTTTTCTGGAATTTTAGGCAGCTGCTTGAGGTTTTCCAGAACAATTTGTCGGAACTGTGGAAGAGGAAACATTTCAAAGCACTTTTCCAATTGTTCCTCGAGTTTTTTAATCGATTCAGGAGAGCCATTCTCACCAAGCGCACGGATTCGAGCCACAACGTGCTCGGAAATGTCCATCGCGGCCTGGAAGAACAGAAATGATTCAAAAAACACGTGAAAAGTGCAGAGAATGCAAAAAGTTCTGGATGAACTCGTAAGAAATTACGGCAGCCGAAAAAATGTGAGAGCTCAACCTAGATCTTAACCTAAGTGTGGTCTTACACTATAGACATTTCAACTGCTTCTGAAGAAGAAGTGGGAAGGTAACGCGATGGAGTAACATCAAAAACTTCGAAATAATAGCAGCATTACAGGAAAGAATCTCGAATAACAGCCAAGTCCAAATTGCAGGCTTTTCTATGCCATGTATTTCGGCCGTTCAATGGCGGAAATCTCATCCTCATACAAGATTGTTTCGGAAAAGGCAAACAAAAATGCGAAGAAGATTACCTATTACCTGTTCATACAAATCATGTCGTTTTATTTTGTGTAGGTCCAGAAGTTGTAGTGCTGGTGGCAACGTATCCATCTGAACGAATTCCCTAATACTTGTGTATAACAGAAAACAAACTTGAAATTCCTTCAAAAACTCGCAAATTAGCAGAAATAGGTGAACAAACCTTTATACCGTTCTCATCTTGAAATCTCTTCACTGCATTGATCAGCGTGTTAACTTTCCGTGTCTTTGTTAAAGATTGCCGTAGTTTCGTCGTTCCCAATAAAGCATGATTCTCAAGTGCCTTGGCGCTTCCTGACGCCATGAAGCAGGTAAGTACGACTAAACAGCCTGCAAAAAATCTTTTTGGACGGCATTTGCGAACTTTCGCTGAATGAAACGACCTAGAAGGAGTTAGAGCTGGTTTATACGCAGGTATCACAAAATTTATGCACGACAACAAATTGCTGAGCTGGATAAAATGCTCTTTTGACGAAAAAGGCTAAAAAATGGAGGCAATAAGCCCTTCGCAACATGTGGAAGAAAAAGTCGAAACTCGCGCTCCACGGGAAATTCGCGCTCGAATTCAATTTCTCTGGAGCGCCAATGTTATATTGGAGCGCCATTGTGCAAGGTGTGAAGATGCACTTGTCGGGCTTCTCGCTCTGAAATGCTATCATTTTTTCTAGCTATTCTCTCTTTTTTGACGACATGACACCTAGAACAACTCATTTTTCCTGCTTCTAGGGTTTGCAGTCGGGCTCTATAGAACTGCGCGCATGCAATGTCATATGATCTTGTGGACCCGGCTCTTGAGTTGTCGGATCCCTGTCCGGATATCCATGTGCTTTTCATAGACTTTAATGATCGCTTCTTCGAAGGCAGATTATCTAGGTGTGAAGTGAAATGGAGTCCGAGGATGTTTTCGTAAGTGCTACGCCTTAAAACTCAGGAATTTTTACAGGTAGACCTGAAACACCTTTCAGATGTGCTGGTGTTTGCTCCTACGAAGGCCGAAGTGGCATGTGTTCGATCCGACTGAGTTTGCCTCTTCTGAAGCTTAGGCCACGGAAGGATCTCATTGAAACATTGCTGGTTGGTCAGATTTCGCAATACTACAGTGGACGTCGATGGCTCTGGCGTTTTTGCGGCTTCAAAAAGCACGCGGCGCCACCGCGCCGCTCACGATGGATTCGTTGCCGCAACGACGAATCTGGGTATTCCTGATAATTGTTCATCACATTTGATCTTAACTAAGAAGAAAACTAACTAACTATCAAGAAAACCTCATAGTTTGTTGCCCCGGAAAGGATTCCTGCTCGAGAGAGGCGGTCGCGCCGCGTGCTTTTTGAGGCCGCGTAAAGACCACCACCAGCGACGCCCACTGTAGTGCATCCACGGGAGAGGGGATTCAACACTAATGGTACTTACATTTTTTAGCATGAAATGATACATGCTTTTCTCTTCGTCACCAAGAGAAATCGTGACAGAGATGGCCATGGCCCGGATTTCCAGTTTCACATGTACAGGTTCGTATACTTGGGGGATTTCAAAGGAGTTAAATTTTAAGTTCTTTCTACTTTGAATGTTCAGAATTAATAAAATGGCAAATACGAGGATCACTATATACCACTCCTTCCATGACGAAGTGGAGGTCTACAAACAACACGTGTGGAGGTTAGGGACTAACTTTTATTACCTAACTTTTGCAGGCCCTCTTCCTGGGCTGAATATAGGTAGTGAGAATTATTTTTTGAATTCTTGTTGTTATAAGTAGATCAACTACTCCTCATTATCGATCTGTGCAAAAGGGCAGCAGCGGCCTCTTTGCAGCTGCACGCTGTGACTTTGCCCTGAAAGCGACCTACATAGTCTTTATGCGCAATCGGTAGAAAGTTCTCGTGCGCGCAGAGTTTGCGGCTCGTACGCGGCGCGGCCCGCTTGTAGTAGCGGTTAGGCGTCCTCGCTCAGCTGTTCTATGACGCCATTCGTCAGAATTAGACCCAGGTAAGCGTCTTTAGCGGTTACCTGTGAGACGAGCAGCACTCTACGGAGCGAAAAACAAAAAAAAAAATGGGAAATAACGATTTCAGGCATGCGCGAGCAAAACGGGCAAAAACCCAGGCGTGGGAGGGGGGGGGGCGTCCGATCAGTATCGGTCAGCCACATGCCTCTTCATTGCAATAACATTTCAAACAGTAAAGAAAACCGCATAAAAACGCTTGCCCGAGCCTAATCCTGACGAAAGGCATCCTCGAACCGCTGAGCGAGGACGCCGGACCTTCAAGCGGAACGCGCCGCAGGCTCTACGTACTCGAAAATTTTCTACCTATTGCGCATAAGGAATATCGTTACATCGCTATTCCTCACTCTCATCAGAAGTCACGCCTAGATCTGAGTGCTGTTCGAGTATCCCTCATCAATATTCCCATCTTCTAGATGTGACGGGCCATGTCGTGATAGAAAACCTTTCTACGGGTATGTGAAGAGATCATCAAATCGTGCACCCGGTCCCAATGATCTCTGGTGGAATTCACACAAAGCGAGTTGCAACGGTAGGCTTACCATACCCTATCAATGTACTTCTCAGATCACGTATGTTTAAGGAACATTCCAAAAGATCAAAGAACCTGAGGGTTATGGGCAGAAGAAAAGAAAGGCCAATGGCGAAGTTAGTGTTGTCTACTTCCAAATATTTTTGGGATTTTTTTACAGGAAACCCCTTCATTTCAATGTTTAATTATCCCTTTTCCAGACCGTAGTTCCTGAGAAGAAACCGTCACCTAAAAACACACTAGACCGGTATTTCTCGACCGTTGGCGGCGGTCAGACGTTAGGAACAGCTAGTCAGACCGTTGGCACTCCGAAGACCTCTAGATTACTGGATGAATTCGGTTCGAGCGGTGCTAAGAGGGATTCTTTGAGCGGTGAGACAGTTATTCCTTCAATCGTTTTCTAACTGACGATTTACTTCGCATTTCATTTCCTTAATTTTTCATAGATACATCTTCCGGAATATACATAGAAGAGATGTTAGGATTTATCTATTGTTCGTTAGAATGAACTTTATTGCAGGTGCGGCAGTAGAAGTTGCTAAAAAGAAGGCTGTTCCGCCTGTACGGAAAAAGTCCGTCCCGCGTCCTGCCACAGTTGAGGTGATTGGTGTAGAAATTTCAACAGGACCTATCAGAACGCTCCCGCCCAGCGGATCTACCTCTAAAGCACCAGGCACTGCTGACTATCCCATAGAACTAGATGATGATTTGAACCAGCCGACTTCATCTGCTGCTACCACTGCTGATGGAGGAGGAGTTGATGAGGTGAACCTTAACAAGTGCGTCTATTGTCCTTCTTGCGGTGATAGGGTTATTGAATTTTATATTAATGAGCATTTAGACCTTTGTATTTACTTGCAATAGGTTTTCGTTGTAATCGAATGTTACTAGTGTTTTTTTTTCATTTGGTGCTTTTTCCGGGTATGTGTTCGCTATCACTTCTAGAACTGTGCTTTACTTTGACTTAATTGATAGAGGCATCATACACAGGAATATGTTACTCACCTGATGCACCTCAAGCGGGCGCTGAGAAATCTCTCGTATGCTTCACCAGTTCCTTGGGCTTAGAAACCATGAAGTCACTACCTCTTGACGACCTCTTGACTAAGAACTTTTCGTTCCTTTCTTCTGCAATGAGATTCATGAACGTTCCCGGGAAGGTTTTAAGCTTCCACGTCATTCAGACTAAGCAGAGTAAGCGAGTTTTTGTAGCAAAAAGTGATATACTTCCATCCGTGCTATTATCTATTTTCTCCGAGAATAGTTGACCGGACAAAACATGCGCATTTTTACCGGTAGAACTCGTCGACTTCATAGTGGTGAGTAGCTCATTACCTTACCGGGAGTGCTCATGAATTTCGCTACAGGTTATGCTTTAGAATAAGACCTGTGTATGATGCCTTGTCATTTTTCTCACCGTTTTACTACTGTGTATACGAATGTCTTATAACTCGCGGTCGGTGCCTGTTTAATTTTCTGTGTCATGCGTATTTTCCATATCATCATTAGGAGGTAACTTTGAGCGAATTCTTCACAATATAGCTTTATTAGATTTCCTGTCATGTCGCAAATCGCTTATTACTTATTACTGATATATACATCTGAAGCATGAATTGCTTGCTCTAATGTCGTAGAAGAGGTCGTTTGTATACGAAGCAGATCACGTTGTCTTTTTGGGCTTCACAGTGTTCTGTTGTTGAAACCAGGTAGGTGAATCCTGGAAAAAGAATGAATTGAACCTATAACACAGTAGTTGAGAGGAAAGAGGACTATAAAATTGGAACATTCGATGAGTCGGAAACTCTAGACACCAATTGTTTAGCAATATGACTTCGAGAACTTTGTTCTCCGCCCTTTCGCCATTCTTCACCTCTTGCCCTCTCCCTTTTCCTTCTCCTATCCGTCCCTCACTACATTCTAATTTGCTAGTTCCATTTTGGGCAAGTACGATCTGACATTAAGTAGGTGAAAAAAATGGAGTAGTCTTCAATGCTTTTATTTTTAATCCGTGACTTCTTCAATACTTTGTTAGTGCTGAGCTTTATACTCGTTGAGATCGGAGGAATTCCATAGTGACTACATATTATAGTTGGCGAACTAAGTCGTGCTGCTGAACTTTAACTCCTAACTTTTAGGGTATCTGAAACTTATTAGATGTAAGAATTGCTCTGGGGACCGGTTCTCGTCCTGCTTACTTATGGTTAGTTGCTGAACTATGAAAGAGATGTACAATTGGAAATCACTACATGCTTCTATGTCCCTAAAATTTATGGCAGCACTCATGATCGAAGTGGATTTTGGTCAGCCCAGATGTTGGATCAGCTGTGGGGACCGGTTCTCGCCATACTATTAGAATGTGGTTATCAAGTGATGAAAAAACATTCTATAGCAATTGAAGCATACATGCGTATTTCCAGCTTTTGCGGGATTACTAGTGAGTAAAATTATTCGTTGTTAACCTTGGGGACCAGTTTTCGCATGTCGCAAGCCTTGTGCGAGTTCGTATTGATCTCCATCCTCTTCTCAGGATAATTAATTTCTACCAGCTTCCTATGGAAATATCGCGACTTGTAGAGTAGCATGAATTGTGCTTTGAATAGCCTGTTACTAATGTGGGGACCAGTTCTCGCATGTCTAGCAAAACTCGGAATTGATTTGATTAGCATGCGTTTGATTACTTCTGAATAAATGACGGTTGCTCCATGTTTTTTTTTTTGGACAGAACTGTTTCAAAACGTGTTTGTTCTTATAAAACCAGTAAAATATCGATTGATCGAACTAGTTTGCTAACACAGATTAGTAGTAGCATAAACTGTAAAGAAGCCTTACCTGTTCCTGAGCATATCACATCTACAGTAGCCTCAGGGAATCTCTTCAGTGAAGATTCGTGTATTGCCCGTTTCGAGGCCAATGCATCTTCTCTCACGATGTTCTGAAAGAGAATTTCTTAGTGTTCGCTAATAGCGCGCGCCATTATCACATGGGAACCAGGTCGTCCTCATTAGGGTAATAATAATTGATAATTCCGCTGTAGGAATGGAGACACTTACGTCTGTAATGAGATCGCGCAGAGGTTTGCTGTTACATTTAGCGTCGGAGAAGGTTGGCGTTCCTTGAGCTCGTAGTTCTGGAAGAATCCATGAAAATTGGACAAAAATCCCATAGAGGAAAGAATTTTGTTCCTATTTTTCCAGAACTCACGTTCTTCCTCATCCTCTGTGGCCTCATTTCGCGATATTTCGTCGCCGATCTCCTTTGCCTCCAGCGGCGATGCTGTAGCCTCGACTGGTACTGGATGATCCACCTAAAGTCCCAAATTATATGAGAGATGCCTATCATTTGTTTGAGACGCAGCGCTCACCTCCTCAACCTCCTCCATCACTTCTTCGTTTCCAAGACCTCGACCCTTCTTCGACCTCAAAACGACGTATTTGATCTTGCCCGGCTCACAAGTGGGCGCCTCAGGGGATCTTAGCTTGGCGTTTAGCGGTGGAGCAAAATTGCCCGATAAGGACGAAGCAGGCGAGGATGAAGCTTGGGATGAAGCGTCGTCGGCCTGTGCCAGGAAGCCTGCAAATAGGATCTCAGCCTCAAATTCTGAGCTAGGAATTTGTGGCGGTTGTCCTACGCTCAGAGGTGCTCGAGCTGGCTGGAACTGCTTGTTGGAATCCGCCGCCGCCTCCAGCCGGGAAAGCACCGCCGCCTCCTCCAGCACTATACGAACCTCCACCAGCTCCTCCGCTAGAATAGCCGGCACCACCTCCGCTGGGATATCCGCCACCGCCGCCGCCTCCTCCGCCGGTACTGTAGCCGCCTCCGCCGGCGCCTGAAGGAGCAGACATTTCATACATACATCTTAATATATACATTATTTATATTTTTATATACGCAGCGCTGTGACCTTCGGACAGATCTGCCACGACTTTTGGCCAATAAAGGTAGATTGAAGACACTGTCCCCTAGGATTATTTCGCAGCTTTTCCAAAATTTCGAAGGAAATTACTTGAATTTTTTTCATCACCCGCTCTTTCCCCCTTTTTTGGATGAGCTACATTTATTTTAACGATTTTATGAAATCCTACCGCCAGTGTAGCTATCCGCTGGTGGAAGAGGAGGAGGTGCATAGCTTCCGGCGGACGCATAGCCGCTGCTGGGACCCGTAGCATATCCACCACCGCCGCTCGGAGCTGTGGCGTATCCACCACCACCGCTAGGGGCTGTAGCGTATCCACCACCTCCTTAAATGGATTGAAGCTATTCATATTGGAGATATCCGAAAAAAATCCGGACAAATTAGAGGGATAGAATTCTAGTAAAAATTACCTGAGTAGCCGCCTCCTCCACCTCCACAACCGCCTCCTCCGCAACCGCCTCCTCCGCCGCATCCGCCGCCGCCACAGGACGGTACGTATACTGGCTGAACTTGTGGACAGTAGGCTGTAGGCGGTGGCGGGCAGGATTGTTGCACACATACTGGACACGGGGCTGGTGGAGGACACTGAAAAACGAGGATTGCTAAAATAACTGAAAAATGATCCTTGCTTATTCCATTTTTCTGGTGCAATATCCAACACTTCCGAGTTTTTCGCGGAGAATTTTTAGTTTCTAGCGCCTAATATGACCAGTTTGTCAGGGTTGGGAGGATCAAAATTACCTGTGTAGCAGGCTGGCATCCACAACTAGCCGGCTGAGGCGTTCCACATCCGCAGCAGCAACCTCCTCCTCCTCCACCACCGCCGCCGAAGAAGATCGCTCGCGCTCCAGTGAATAGCAGCAACCCAACGGCTAGAAGCATCACCTGCAAGGAGCAGAGGACTTGCAGCGTTAGAATCCATGAATTTGTAGAGTGTTCCAGCGGAGAACTTGTGGAGACAACAGAACTACGACTGACCACTGGTCTCGTGGATATGTAAGTGAATTAGGGTCAACGACATGAATCCATCCGTAAGAACTCTAGGCTTTTATGCGTGTTGCTGAACTCCGTCAGGAAGTGCTGCGACAAGAATTTCTAGTTTTCTGCACGTTTGAACCCATATACGTGGATGAAACGCGTAGGAAAACGAGTCCCAAAAGGGCAGCGGCGTCCTGAACCCAGGGAAAAAGTGACCCGTTAATGGGACAACAAGTAGACGGGGCGCTGCTCGTGTTGAACAAAGAAGATACAAGTGGCTAAAGGTTGCCGTTTCGGAGATTTATTAGTTATATAGCCAGTTGTATATGACCCATTTACCGTACTCGTTTCGCGTAGCTCGATCAGGTGCAGCGGCTGCGGCGGCGATTACCGGTAACGCCTTCGCGTTCACTTATCGCCCACTCATCCTGGAGCGGATCTCGTTTATTCGTGTTTGTATTGCTACTGCGTTTTCTGGATAGTCGTACTGTTCTTTGTAAGGTGCTCAAGGAGCCCAGGGGAATGAACCTGCTCCTGAGAATGTATCACATAGAGGACTTGCACACTAATTTCATCTCTTCCAGATCGCATCAGTGGTTTCTAGAACTCACTAAAATCATGACATCCCCGCATGTGTTAAATTCCCATGAGGAACTTCCTCTGAAACGTAGTGAGGGCCGTGAGAAAACTTGATTCCGAGGCGTTTCGTGTTTGAGAAAGCGAGCCCCACAAGGATCGCCGCTACTTCTAGGGGAAACGGGTTTCGCAGCGCGATTGCGCCTGTAACCCTATCGCATAATTTATGCGTCTGTGCTTGGGTAAAACAGGTTGAACAGAGCAGATAAGGAAAATTCCGAAGAAATGGAGGAATTACGTTAAAAAAAGACGTTGTACCCTATGCAAGAGACCCTGGCGGGGTACCATTTGGAAGAAAAACAAGAAATCTGGGAGGTTTCATATTTTTCTCCTGGAAATACTTGTTCTGTAGATGGAAATCAATATTTTCCGTGGCATTGAGTCCTAGTGGGGATGCTTCCAACTTTGGGCGAAAAACACCATTTTCTGCACAATTTTCTTCATCTAAACCCAAAAACTTGACCTTCCTTTTACATTAACACGGGAGACATTGCTTCAGCGTAGTTTTAACTAAAATTGCGATAAAGACTCCGCCCAAAGCTAAGCTGTCGAAGGCAAGATCCGATCAGGATTCTCAGTGTACGATTTTTGGGCTCTTCATAATGTAACCCACCTATACATCAAATTACCCCACGAGTTTGAGAGCGTTTCTCAAACAAGGTTAACCCAGAGATACTCTGAAAATGGTCCAGGGTGAATTTGGTGCTTCGGTCTGGATGGTGTTGCCACTGCTGCTCTCACCCAACACAGCGACACGTGACGTTACAGCCTCCATACAGCGACAAGGAGATGTTGCTGTAGTAACCTGCGCAACAACACAGGTGCTGCGGCACCCCCTAACACAGCGACACAGGTGATGCGGCACCTTCTGGCGCAACACCGCACCTGCGATGACAACCACGTACTCAGAATACTGGCTCTACAGCATAACTTACGGATTATTTCCGCAATTTCATAGCTGTTTGTGGTCTTTGCCATCCTAGATTCAATGTCTAAGCAAGAAACTGACAAAGTATTTTTTGTTCGGGCCTTGTCGTTAAAATTATTATAGTTGTAGCTGGTCCTTAGCATTCCCATTTGGAACGGTTGCCTCCATTTCATTGCTTCTAAGGGGATAGCCTGAGTCTTGTTCACTGTACTTCCTTTTGTACTTTCTTCAAAATTTAAGTTTGAACATTATGCTTGTTCGTAAAGGTAAAAGCACTGAATTCGTCATCAAATTTCATATGAACATCCATGCAGGAATGAAATACACAACAAAGAAAAGGCTCATATCACAGAAACAACCACACAACAATTGATAAACATATGCTCTTCAATCTCCTTTACATTACCCGCTGAACAGTGGGAAGTTTCTCTTCCTAAAACACAAAAGAGGACATACATATAATGGCTGCGAGATCCAGGAAAGAGCATGGGTACGGACCCTGAGCGAGAACATTTTGGAGAGTTTACAGTTTGATGTGCTAGATCTCACCTATGAAAACTCGCAGATATGCTAGAATCAGACACAAAGACGAGGAAACAGGAACAAGGCTCGAATTAACCCAGAAAAAACGTTTGACATTCACTGGTGAAAAATTGGGTACAGAATTAAAGCTAGCGTCTTAGACTTACACTTTTCACATACATTTAATACATAATGGATAGAATCCTTAGAATCTAAACGATCCTTTAAGGACACTAATGTCTTGAGGTTTTTCGAGAGCTTTTATTTGAGGGTTTTGAAGGTCGATCCGTTCTATAAAGCAGTATGTCGAATAATCGCATATCATCCGGCGTTAAATGATGGAAACTGATGACGTCACTGGCAAACGCTTCATATCCCTGAAAAATTCGGATTTTCTAGGATATAGGTGTGATTTAAGGACTCACCTTCTTCTCCAGGAAGTATGTCCAAGTCGGATGATTTTTTGTTGCATGGAAAACGTCACTTGGAGTGTAAGTGTTGAACCGGTTTTGGCCATGGCTGTTCCGCGTATCGTGGGGATAAATTCCCACGCTTGCCAAACACCTGCAAACATTAAAAAATCTGAGAAATAAACAAAAATAGAAGTGGTAGCGGTAAGGAACAGGTACGCTGCTCGAAATGACAATTACCAAGACCACTAACCTTGCTATTCCCACATCCTCATGGATATCGTCTGGACACAACGTCTCATTCTGGTAGAGAAGATCGTTGAATATCCTTACAGCTGCTCTTGAAAGCACGTATCCAGCTCCGCCAGCGTTATAGCCGTGTAACTGAAAGAAAATTCATTCTAGCTGATATTGCGAAATCTCGAAAAAAAAAACAGTTCAATTACCAAGTAAGGCTTAAGTATGTAGCCGAGGTAATACGGTTTATTAGGGTCAAGAGTCGATAAATACTCTTTGAGGTGTTCCACAATAACGTAGGTGTCGTCATCAGCCTGAATGCAGCAGGATTTCCAAAGAAAAAAAAACTGCTGTCATTAGCAGCACAACAGCAGGACCTCCTGCTGTCGCGTCAACAGTATGGACTCACCTTCATATACCAATCGAAATTCTTTGAAATATAGTGATAAATGTAGTAGAAGGCAAAGCGACTCTTATAGAACAGATTATAATAAGAGTCAGGAATTCCAGCGAATATTGTGGAATAAGGGATGTCATCAGAGGGGAAGAAGTCACCAGTGAACAGTTGTCCATGATCACATCGGGACAACCAGGTTTCGTTGACGGCAAGGGCCTGAAAGTATGGATGAGAGTACCAGCAAAACAGGAACACCGTATAAAATTTTTAAAAAAATCACTAAATTCCCAAATATTCCGGGCAATTAGAAATCGTGGTTAATTTTCAGAATTTTTCTAGGTGTACAGCGTTATACCTGGGAAGGACGGTGTGGCTGAGATCTGCGCATGGTCAATTCACCCAAATAGCCAATCACAGAGGAGGTCCTCGCCGTCCATTTCGAGAACAACGCCCCATGACCAGTTTTTCTCAATGACATTTCAAATTTGAGCTCTCCGAGTTCTTTTGTCAACAGTAACCTCACTTCTTTCCCCCTATCTTCCCGTTTGTGGCCTTCTTGGTAGTCACATAGGTTTTGTCTGAGGAATCTAACCCGAAGTTTTGGAAAAGGGCGGTACTTTCGCCATCGACGCATTTCGTCCACATGCTTTTTCCACCAAATTAAAAAAATTGTGAAACGATTGGAAAGTGGTCCACCATTAGTTCACCAATGGCGAACCTGCCGGGTCGCCCCCTTTTCGAATTCTTTTTAGTACTACTAAACGTTTCATGGTTTTCATGGATGACATAGATAATAATGTTGGTAAAACTATTTTGGGGCTCAAAACATGCTAAAACAATTTATCAACAATTTATAAGGTTAAAATAAAATAAACAGAATTAAATTTGCATTGTGACAAGTATACACTGCTAATAAGCTGCTTTATCAAAGCGATTAGTTTTTTATTTACTGCACTATCCTTATTGTCCCATTTTTCATCCCTTTAGAATAACTCGTTGTGAACACTCTACTAGTAATTCTACAAAACTCTAATTTTCAACTTACCCGAGTCTCATGGTAAATTTTGGCAGTTTGGACCCAGCAAAACAGCTGGCCTGAATTCGGCAGTCGACGTGCAGCTGGTGATGTGTAGATGTATTGTAGCAGTTGTGGATCGCTCTTTCTGGAAAGGAAATCAGAAATTTCATAGCATATTCAAAGCAGAGAATGTCTCTATGATCCCAGCTAATGGATCATAAGGCAGCTTCTCTGCTCGTGTAGGATCCTCTAATGCCTCACCTATCATAGTGCGTCGTTGGCCTATTCCATATCAATATCTTGAGCAAGAAAGCAAAAATCCCTAGGGAAATGAGCAAATAGCATATTTGTCGTCTGGATACTGGCGGTGTTTTTGGATCGGCCGCCTGAAATGGAGTTATCCAGGTTATTTCAAATGGAAAGTTCTTGCAGGTAATAATGCTTGCTTGGTACCACAGTAATTTACAGTATCCCGCTATTTGGAGGTTAAGTAAAAAGAAATCTGTAGATCAGACACGGAAAAACTAGCCACTAAATTCTATGTACTACTGATGTTCTGTTCGGCTCATAGCGATCATAAGGCTTCAGCACCCCTTATGAATGCCTATAGAATTGTTCCCTGTGGCTGCACAGATTACGGTAGCTCGTTAAGTGGGCTTGTAAATACATTTACGACTGCAAACACTCACCTTCGGCAGGAAATACTCCTCGTATTTGGTTTCATGTGTCGGCCGAAGGAATGATATCGAACCTAGTAACGGAGGCATGCCTGCAAATAGACGCCGTCTCAGCAATAGCAGTTCAACGACGCGTAGAATCATGGCTTCCGAGAAACGAGCACGTTATCCAGAGGAACAACACGTTGTTTTATGCAAAAAAAAATCCAGGAACGAGAGTCAGGAACAAGAGAAAGTTTTTCAAACACTTCCAGGACCCACATCTGTTTAGTACCCTCTATGTTCTTGAGAACCAGCTTCATGGATTTTCTCCCAAAGTCAAGGATCGCTCAAAACTGCGAACATTCCGAGAATGAGTTGCAGAGGAAATAAGATTAGATTCCCCCAACGCAACGATCTCGCTTGTCTCTAAGGCAACCGCAAAAACTGCAAAACAACAGAGAACCGCAAAAACAACGCGAAAATGACTCCTACATACGTATAATAAGGCCCCCAACAATGGGAAAAAGCTGAGAAATAGAATATTATCGAAGAGTAGAAAATATAGGAAGGAAACAGTGGATTTCTGCACTCTTTCTGTCAATAATTCAGAAAAATAGGAAGATTCGTAGCTCCGCCGTTCTTCGGCTATGTTTTGTACCCCATGTGGCGTCATTCGCTACGTTTTATATGTCCAGCGCCTGAAAGTGCACTGCGTACTATTGTAAAAAGGTAATAAAGCCCCGAAAAGTAGAGCATCACAGTGCGAAAAGAGGCGCCGAAGCCGAATTAGTCCTGCCATCTCCAAAGTTTGAAATAATCCAAGAAAATCTGGATCGAAGAAATCCACATGCTTCGGACAACTGACCAACAGCTGACAGTTTCGAAAAAAAAGTAGCTGGATGAGTGGAACGCGACAGCATGATTGGTTTGGCACATTGAAAAAGGTGGCAGCTGTACCAGACACAACTACGACAGATAGCCGATTTCAGCTAAGAGGAAGAATTCAGAGAGACAAAGGCTTTTTGGTAAATAAAGAATACACCTATTATAGGCAACATATAACACATATCTGGTTGCTTAGAGACGGATTTGCAAGATATAATTGGCAGAGAATACGTCGCGTACGAGAAAGGCGGTAATCCTGCATGAAAAAAAAACAAAGAAAGGAAGCCTAGCACGTGATCTGACATCTCCAGGAAAGAGATTGATTGAACTTCTCCCAGAAGATCAAAATTCCTCAGTTGTTAATCATCTGTTCGGAGCTTAAGGATGAATTGGAGATGAAGGGAGAATAAAAATAATAAAAAAAAAGACAAGACAAACAATTGAAATCATGGCACCACATGTTATAAATAAGTTATAAGTTTGAGGAAAAATATTCGGAGCGGCTTCCCCAGGCTACCAAATCCATATATAAAACATAGCAATTCTTACGACAACTTTTTTAAAAAATCTGGGCGACGCGCCTGTGCGCCAAATTCAAACGATGAGGGGCATCTGTAGACGAGATGACGAAGGAACGAGCTGGGAAACATGGGACATCAAAGAAATCCCGCTTAGTGCCTAGAACACTTGTCCCTGGATATTATCGATTTGGATATTGACTTATTGATCGACTTTATCGATTTTCTTGGTCACACTCTGATTCGGATCGAAATGTGTCTAGTATTCTAATTGAATTACAGTGGAATCATTCCAAATCATACGCAGTTTCAGATCCAACAGCAGTAGTTTTATGAAACTGACATAAATTGATAAAAATGACGTGAAGGAATATTTCATCTAACAAATAAAACCTGTAATGAAGTCCAGCAGCTATTTATTCGGAAGTAAATATTCAAAGTCACCATCACATAGGACAAAGCCCTATGAACTTCGTACACACTAAATTTTGCTTACTTCCCAGTCATCTCCAAGAATTTAGGAAATTTCCTTAAAAAAAGTCTTTTTCTGGGAAATAGATCATACCTGGGCCACGGAAATACAGGAAAAATTAAAGGAAAATAGAAATGTAGAGAAAACATAAAAAAGGCAAGCACGTCCTGAACTCCTGAGACTACGTACTCAAATAAAGTTATAGAAGGACCAGAGAAAAAATAAATTTTGATCATACGAAAAAGGATGAACGCAAAGGTGATCAAATGCGAAAGAACCGCAGCAGTTATACAGGGTATTTTTGCCTCTTTGCTGCGTTTCTTCTGCAGGTTTGTCCAAGAAAATTGAAATTATGAAAGCTTTAGAAAAAACTCTAGAAAAATGAAAACCTCATAAAAATGAAAAAAGAATAAACTCCAGAAAATTCCGCAGCTTTCAACAATGACTAGTAGAAGCTGCTGGCGGTCGAAAACATACCCCCCACAAACTTCAATTCTTTCCGGATAACAAATTCTCGAAATTGAATCGAAAGGCGAGTAAAAACAAAGCGAAAGGGATGAACTCTCCAAGGAACCCATCTCAGCCTCATTCCTAGGACAGAATTTAGTAGAAATCTAAAAACTCAATCCATAGGCGCCATGGCTGCGTCCGAAAGTACTCGAACCACTCAAGCAGTCGATAGATTTCTCGCGACGTTGAAATGCAGCATGAACACCACCACAATAAACAACACATCAGCTTAACGGTTCAAACATCACCCGTGGATGGACCCAATCCGGGAGCTGCCAACCAGTCGGCTTGCATAGTTTTTCTTGAAGTCGTCGTGGAAGCAGGAAACGTTGTCAGCTGACCACGTGAGAGCCGCTGCTGAGTTGGGAATCAGGGTGGCAGCGTTGGTCGTTAAGAGTTCAAAGCGCACTTGGTGGAAAATTCAATGAGACGGGCAGCTGGCGGATGGCCGACGCTGCTTTATGCTCGTAAAATTCGCGCCCGAATAATTGCGGTCACTTCCCGTATCCCATAGGGGATTTCAGTGCAACTTCTTGCATAACGTGAGAGAGTCGTTTACTCTTCCGTTTTATCTCTAAAAATTTCCTTGTACCCATCAGAGGACATGACATACTGATCCAGTAACAAAACAACACGTAAATCCTGGAAATCCTGGATCCAAACTAAAATAAAACGAGAAGACCTATTCTGAATGCCTTTTTACGACGGGATGAAGACACTAACATACAGCTGACTCATGGTCAGCCAACAAAGAAAAGCCTGGCCTGCTTTGTTTACGGAACAGATTATGGTGGTTTATCATAAAAAGCATATGGCTTCTCCGAAAACTGCAGAGAAATCGCGGAACAAATAGAAAAGAATAGTAGAACAAGTGCAGAAGATGCAAACAGGCCGCATATTTCAGAGAGGATGCCTATTTTTTGAGGGCGACAGTGTTCATATAAATACAACTATTTTGTTTCATCCACTTTGCCCGAACTTGCACTGATCCAGGTGTATGATGCATCACTGAGATTACCCATGGTAAATGTGTTGACGCCTATGTTAACTATGGGTAAATTTATGTGGTGTTAGCATGTTTACCTTGGATAATTTCAATGATGCATATGGCCCCAGTTTTACTAGAATGCAGAGCCCCAGTGGTCAGGCTCGCCATTCGCGCTACAATATGTGGTTCTCTGACTCTCCGCGCATCCACACATTTCACTGACATCACCGTTACCATTCGTGTCTGATCCTGGTGAACCTGTCCAGACAGGGTGTGGGGCGCGTGCGCGTGGGCTTCGGCCACTGCTTTTCCGGATATGGAAATAGACACTCTTAATATTATAATATCAGTCCAAATTTAATCTTGTTGGAGCATCTCTAGTGAAACCAAGGAATAAACCAGAACCTCCATGACCGTTTCCAATTAATCTTCGGATAACGATTAGAGTAAAAATACTCATATGAGGAAAACATCTGCATCTTTAAAGGGAAACATGATTAGAACACAGGAGAGGGAGACAAACGGCTTGTAATGTGCGATTTCTTTAAATTTTGCTCTATTTCAAAATATAGAGTATGAAAGGGACTTATGCAAAACTTTGCAAATTATGCTATGACTAGAGAAATTTTGAGAAATCAGGGAAAAAGAAATAGTATAAATAGCCAGAAATTAAAAAAAAAAGAACTGACGGCAGAGTCATGAGAGGCAAAGAACCGCGCGCAGAAAATCCAGCATGGCACTGGATTACATGGAATGGCCAATCGTGATGAACTTTCTGGACAAGTTCAGACATGAAAGAGACATGTAGCACATGTCCAGACCGGTGTTCTCACATGTTAGCACTAGATCAACACGTTTAGACAGGGGAAATCGAAAGATCAAAACTCGTGAGCTCTACAAGCACAAAGAAATAGTAGTAGTAACAGTAATAACAAGCACTACAAGGCGAACTCGAAGATTTGAACAAATAGACTGGGTTAGAGAGCATAACCCTTCAGAAATTATACGGGAGTTTAAAGTTAATAGTTAAAGTTAATAGTATGTGAGCGACATATGGACCGGAAATTTAATGCTCTTGAAAGAACGTAATGGTTTGTGATAAAAAAAGGGAAAAACTGTCAGGTAAACATAGTTTTTGAATAAATCCAGTTGGGTTTTCAAAATAAACAGCTACAAACTACAATGAACCATAAATTGGTCAGAATAAGTTTTCCAGAAATTCGTTAGTTACCCAGGGTAATCTAGAAAAACTAGCAAGTTATCAAGTCTGAGAATTGCGCATGTATTTCGCTTGAGTATTAACACTCTGAAGGTCGAATTAAAACTTACCTTGTTACTGTAATGAAACTTATCAACGAATAGAAACAGTAACAAATGAGAGTAGGCTCCCAACGGAAAGGGAGACACCATTTTTCCCACCTGCCTGCGTAACTCTGCGTTACCGAGACAGGAGAAGAATTTTGTTATTCCGAGCAAAAAATCATACAGTGCGTATCATAATTATAGACGCACCCCTAAAATGGTGATATCTCAGTTTCAAGCTGACTTTCGAGTGAAGCTTTTGAAACCATTGAACTCAGCGCCTGAGAAAACCCTAGTCTGCGAAGTCTCACTGACAAGCGTTGCGGAATAGGCTGTATTTGAGAATTGGGCTTCACTTGGACCGTATCATAATTATAGACGCACCCCCAATAAAAATTATAAATACCTTTTTCCTTGAAGTAAAATTCCCGTCCTAATAATGTAGTCAAAAGTGCCAAGTGTCCACTATACGGGCACTGAATGCCACTCGGATCTCAACTGTTGGGAGCTGAGAAGCTCCAGATATCCACTGTGCATGCTGCTGGTCTCAGCACCCGTAGGAGATCCGACCAGTTTTGCCGTTTACCAAGCGCAGTTGGTAAATTTGCAATATTTTATCACTCTTTCGGTCAAATAAACACAAAATGGTCCAGCTGTGCTCTTGGCACCACACTTCTACTGGGATTTTAAGGTCGACAGCAGCAATGTCCCTTTAGGAAGAGAAAGATCTCCGTATCGTAACCGACAGTAAAAGACAAGAGATGATTCGAGAATATGTTGCGGCAGATTGCTGACTTCTTACGAGTAAAAAGTAGGGCGATGTTGATGAAGCTGTTCTGATTGATGCCGCTCTCAACCATATGATGTGAGTTTAGAAAATGCACCTTCTGATGTGGTTCGAGTTTCGCTGAAAATCCCTTCAGTAGTACCTGCATCCGCTCGAACAATCCAAATTAAAGTTACATCTATCGAAAGCAGCCCAATAAACACGAAATCGACAGCTATGAGGCCCACTAAAATTGGTAACTAGAATCGACCACCAGGTCTCTACGTTGTTCTTAGAGAACTGAAGCCGTATGGCTTCCTAGGTCGAGGTAACATGAAGAATGTATCACAGATGGATTAGCACTGCGATGGCGCTGCATTTACTATCACTACTGACCATGTGTTTTGAAATGAATTTCGACACACTGGTTGAAATCTCCCAAGATGTCATGCAGTCATGTACCTTTCGCGACGCTACCCGGCAGGAAATACCTGCCTGTCCTCACACATGCTCATTTCTAGCATTTTGGGCCAGGATCTATTGCAAATTTACCAACTGCGCTTGGAAAACGGCAAAACTGGTCGGACCTCCTACGGGTGCTGAGACCGGCAGCATGCACAGTGGATATCTGAAGCTGCTCAGCTCCCAACAGTTGAGATCCAAGTGGCATTCAGTGCCCATATAGTGGACACTTGGCACTTTTGACTACATTATTAGGACGGGAATTTTACTTCAAGGAAAGTGGTATTTATATTTTTATTGAGGGTGCGTCTATAATTATGATACGGTCCAAGTGAAGCCCAATTCTCAAATACAGCCTAATCCGCAACGCTTGTGAGTAAAACTTCGCAAGCTAGGGTTTTCTTAGGAGCTGAGTTCAATGGTTTCAAAAGCTTCACTCGAAAGTCAGCTTGAAACTGAGATGTCACCATTTTAGGGGTGCGTCTATAATTATGATACGCACTGTATAAGTTCCAAAAAGAGGAAATGAAAACGAAAATACAACTATTTCTCGGCTCACTCTGCTTTACACGACAGAAAAAAAAAACGAAAATAAAGAAAAACAGAAGAAAAGACTCGAATCACAGCGTGGGAACCACAGCACCATGGCTTAGGAAAGAAAAAGATAACAGGAGATCCAATCAGGGAGCAAAGGATCCGAAAAACTCTCTGCTGAATCTAATCACAACAAATTTTTACAGATTTACCTTGTAAAGGAACAGACACAAATTTTAAGGAATCAGTTCAGCAAACAAAAAAGTCAAATGAGCTCAGCCTCTTCGTAGCATCACAGATCCACGAACTCCAAAAAATCTCCAATCCTGAGACTCAACTCAGTGAAATCCATGCGCAAAGAGTGTAACGTTTCCATCACAACGCTCAGCTTATGATTGATGATCCCGAGCGCCGAGGGTGAGATTTTTCGTGTGAGGGCGGGAGGGCGTGGTCGAAACGATTTTTGATTCGTCGCGTCTTCAAAATAACATTGTATCCGGATAAATACGAAATCCAGGAGGAGTTCCACACTTCTGAGAATTCTTTGGAGACTTCTATGCAGGTCTTCGTCAAAAACATTGACTTTAGGATAAGATGGGATAAAAGAAAATAAAAAAGAAAATTAGAGCAAAAACACACGTTGTTGTGTTTCCGCCAAGGGAATGATGATCCAAGGATGCAGACCTCAGCGAATCCATCAGGATGAAATGTCCAGGTGACGAGGCGCCGAGCCAAAACGACAGTTGTGCTGTGACACGTGCCGGAAGCAACGCGAAGATGACTAACAGCCGGGCAATACGTACGAATTGCAGAAAAAACAACAACAACAAAAAGCTAGCCAGAGGCACAGCTCGACGGACTTTCTAGCAATTTTAAGTCTCGGATTTCAGGATAGAGTCATAAAACAGCGAGTATAGTGTAAGTACAAATGCGATGGCCAGTTAGGTCTCTGGTTCCATCACTATCCCGGGTTGGAAAAAGACTGGAATTGGAAGTCTCATCTTTAGTCACTGATATAATAGATAAAGAGCAGAACGATACAGAAGCCTCATCTCTAGTCATTGATAGACAATCAGATAAATTTACAGGATAGCGATCCGGAGAAACCAAGGAGGACGAAATGCAAGAAAAATGGCTTCAAACTATGCCCCCTCATCCGAATTTTTCATCTCTCTCTTCATTTTCGGTGGAAGATCCAATTTTCTCCAGGACACCACACAACTAAAAATTTTTTCCAATGGTCTCGGAACACGAAGGGAGAGATTATGTAATGGATATGCCTGAGAGATGGAAGAATCTGAACGTAAAGCCCACTTGCTATTGGATTGTCAACGAAAGAGCCAAACTACAACAATGAACTGAAAAAGTGTTCCAGGATGTTCCTGATGGAAAAAAGATACGTAATACTGCAAAAATGGAAGAATAAAAAATTGAAGGTCATTTTCCAGGTCTCTAAATGTAAGCGGAGAAGAAATATGTAGCAGGAAAAGCCAGGAAAAATTAAAGGCTATTCAGACGTCCATTTTTTTTACAACCTCATCTTGAAATTCGTCCGTTACTCTCAATCGAAAAACAACAACAAAAAAAGAGAAAAAGCCTTGAAAGGGATTCATCTAGGAGCTAGATGAATTTGCAAGGAGTGAAACGAAAGAAAAACCATGCAAATTTTTGATGGAAATGTTGTCTTCAAAAGTTTCCCAACCAAGAAACTATTGCCCTTTTCATAAGAAAGCATATAACTCGCCCGAAAGCTGTCCATTGCACGGAATATTTGTGATTGGTGCATGCAGACATGTATGATTAAGTGCTCAGATTGGGTGGTTTTTCGACCGGATATGTTTCAGGAACATTCGCCAAGGAAAAAGATTTTCTTGAGGTGACGTATATATTCTACAGTAATCTGGGCAAAAATAGGGATCTGGGTGAGCCTGCGGAAGAGCTGGAGCAGGGCGGAGACTAGTGAACGCGAATAAATGAGCGTGCAAACCAAGGATAACGTAAATTTCCTTAGAACCTTCCCTGACGGACCACTTGTTGGACCATCCTTGACGCTGACCTTCGACTTATGATGAAACATCCTCCATTCTAATAGTATCCTGATTTTATAGGTATGGTACCTATAAAATCAATATGAGGCTTCGCGACGGACGAATACTGCAGTATCCTGATTCTCACATGAAGGCGTGAGGGTCCCTCCTAGTCAAGCTAAGGTTAGGCGACTTCACAGTGGTCGCACACCTTTTTTTGTGGAATTTTGTGATGAGGCGGTTACTTTTCTTTCAGGAACATTCCAGTGCACTTCATACTTACAAATGAACCACTCACAACTAGGTACTACCCTTCTCTTGTTCCTTTATTTTCTTTTTTTCTCTTTTTTTTTCTCTTTCATTACCGATAGTCGCAGCACGAGCTCATCCTCGCCTCCTGGTTCAAACGCGCTACGAAGAGGGATTGATGGTTTTTCTAGCAATAATGGATGGCAGGAGGCAGGTGTGGAAGAGGAATAGGATTAATCGTATCTCAGTAACCTTGACTACCATAACTGAGAATCATAGCTAGTCCGAAGTAGAGCTTGGGAAAAACCTGGAAAACTTTAGAACAGTAGAACAATACATTTCCGTTCTGCGGAAATAGGAAAAATTTTCAATTCTGCGAAAGCAGGGAAAAATTCCAGCGAGCTCTACTAACTCTGGTTTCCTCAGGACATCTTTGCTGCTGCAGAAAATGAAAACTGGAGATCAATTTCTTCCTTTATTTAAACAGAAGAATATTTGAAGTCAACTAAGGGACATTTGAGTAAACATGCTCCAGTCAACAAAACTGCTCAAAAGGCAATGCGCCAAAAGGCCAGACAAACGCATAAAAAACAGTAGAGAGGGAGCGTATACGAATTAAAAATAAAAAGAAGAAATAAAAAGAACACTTCGGAAGCAGATCTTCTAAAATGGGTAAACCTCTTTTGCTTTCAAAAAAAAAAAAACCAAAAATCACGCCAGTCACAGAAACATTCAGGACAAATCCAACCAGGATAAAGAAACATTCGGGAAAAATCCGACCAGGATGTTTCCCCCGAGGCGACAAACAGAAAAACATCAGCTTGCGGCAAGTACAAGCAATTAATTCGCTGGGATTAGTTACCCCAGCCAGCGAAAACAAATCAAACGACGATGGAAAGGAGAGAAATGCATGAAAAATAGTGGAATCGGGTTATTTGTTTAGACAGACGGGTTTCGATAGCATTCCTCTACAGGTATGTGCTGCAAAGGCAAAGGTAAGGAACATTGAAAAATCAAAATCATCCCACCAGTATGTATGTACGAAGTGTTCTCTTTGTTCGGCGATTAGCGCTAGATCCACAGACCAATTTTCAAATCACATACAGCTGATAGGGTCCAAACAACAAAGAACGAACGAGAGACAAAAACGGGTGCACATAAAATTTCCCCCGAACCAACCGGATTATGAATGAGCCAATAACAGCTGTGTGGATAGTGATGAGTGGAAGTGATTATGCATGATGGATAACAGTAATATAGCACCAGGCTTTGCATGCCGAGGAAAAAATGGAAAACACTGAGGAGCTTCAATTTCCTTTTCCGTAAGAAATGGGCGGAAATTATTCCTGAGAAATCGATCCTAACCGGTCGTTATGGACAGGTATAAGCTATATTTATACTTTGTCGCTACCGTCACGCACATGCAAATTATCCAAGGGCGACTGCCGTTCTGTGTTGAGGCATGCCCGGTGCGGTCGCGTTGCGGCAGTTGGCGGCGTCCTGTTTATACTTTTCAGCCAAAAACCAAGCTATAGGCACAATCTGCGCCGCACACGCCAGCATGCACGACGGAATATAAATTGGAATGTAATGCTAGATATAAATGTCAGTACTTTTCCAGGAATTTTCCGGCTTAGAGGACACCACTGGTTTTTTATGTATATCGATTGCGGCGGTTTAGACCGCTGTAAAAGTACAGGCAACTCCAAACGGCCAATCGGATGCAGACGCTACTGCGGCGCTGGCAGAGTTGAGTAGAGAAGATTAGAGAGCATGGTGAGAGCATGGTGAGAGCATTACTGGCCGAGGAGTGCACAAGACAGCCAGATGCCACTGCGCGCCGCGCAACTGGTCCGCTGGCCGTTCGGAGTTGCCTGCATAGCTATAGCTCAATCGATATGTATCGAAATTGGAGCCACCTAAGGGAGGGGACAATGTGTGCTATAATCCATGGTAGGGCGGCGGCATCAACCATTAATGAATCACATATTCTTAAAATGGTAATTTCAATATTGGCAGATGGATGAGGAGACTGTAAGCCAAGAGTTACAGTTTTAGATAACAGTAGAAAAGTTAGACAAATTAATTACTGCGGGACCCGGACGAGAGATGAGGAGATAGCATGCCCCAAGTGACAGGATGGGGTAGGTCCCGCCGCGATTCTGTGGCCGCGACGCTACAAGACCGCACACGCAATCTGTCTATCGTTCTGACAAGAATTGTATGTAGCTGTTAAAACATCGACAACATGTGGAGTATAACATCCTACGCAGCAATCGCCAAGAAAAGTTCCATTTTGATACGTATCGATTATCGAAGCCGTACGCAGGAGTGACGCCAGCGATGCTCCGCCCAAAATCGATAAGCACCGAAAACAATGGCACCACTACGCTGCAAAGCAAATGTGGGAAAGAAAAACCACATGGAGAGAAACAAATAGAGGATATTTCACAGGAGTAGAACTGTATGTCACCGCGAAAATAGTAACATTGCTCTTATTCCCCCCCCCCTCCAAATTTCTTAAACTTCAACGAAAGGTACTCTTCCGTCGTGAAAACAGCCTAATTGCTACCAACGCGGAGCCATAAATAAGGGCGCTTTCATCAGCAAAACAATTACCCGTCTCCAACCCACCCCAATAATGAAATCGTACAAGGACCGAGATTTTCTGTGGGGTTCTTGAGGAAATCGCTAATCTGCTCAGCGAAGAAGTTCACCTTGAACGAGGTCGAATGAATTCTTTGGGCCTCGCGCAAGAAAGAGACAACCATTTACCCGAAAGTAACTCGATCAATCAATCCAGACGGGTAATTGAATAGCGGGAAGCGGGCTTCCCTATGTGGCAAGGAGATGAAGTGGGTGCAAATCTGCAGAGAAACAGTTAGCACAACATAAAAATGGAGAAAATCCCAGCTAGAGGAGAAACTTCAGTTAAAGGCATACTTGCAGCAGTGAGAAACGGCGGGAGTGAATTTAAAATGAGCTGAGCACTCGGGGAGCACATATTTCGATTGGAGCAGATTTTTTGCATTTTCGAAATTGATATTGACTTGGGAGCTTGAACTGGAATAGACCACGTTGAAAGGAAGTCGATAGGAAAAGAGAGACAAGCAGACTGACAGACACAGAAATATGATAGAGTGCTATTTGGAGGAAGCGTGATCACTTACAGTGGGCGTCGGTGACCTTCCCGCGGACTCGGAAAGCACGCGCCGCGACCGCGTCGCTCGAGCAGGAACCCTCTCTGGGACAACAAACTGAGGGGTTCTCTTGATAGTTATGATAGTTGGTTTTCTTATTAGTTAACATCAAATGTGACGGACTACTATCAAAAAGACCCAGATTCAGCTCAGCGGCGACGATTCCATCGTGAGCGGCGCGGAAAAGCCACCGCTATCGACGCCCACTGCAATTGAATTCAACATCACCAAAACTTGAAAAGGCAAAAAAAATCACCATGAGGCAAACAGCTGCTATACTCCACGTGGAGTATAGTCTCTTGCGTCCCCATCGCCAGCTGCACCGAGTCCAATACATATCGATTTCGCGAACGGCGTCGCTGGCGTCGCTGCGGCGGGAGCCACCGGCAATCGATACGTATCAAAATCAATGCCGCCTTAGCGGTGGCGACGCCAGGCGCTGTACTCTATGAAAAGTATAGCAGCAACATCAGAAAAAAGGAAAAACTGCTGAAAAATCCCTGTCTTACTTTTATAGAGACCGATTCCTCCAGCGCTAATGCCAATAATCATAAATTATTGCCTTACAGTTTCTTTTTTTTACAATTAACTCTAAAAATTGCTAATAATGGACGAAAAAACACTAAAAGGTTGCAGCAAAAATGATTTCTCAAGAATGGGCGGAAATTTTCAAAAGAGAACCTAATTACGGCAGACACTGGTGGTAATAAAACATAATACAAACGAACATCCCTGAAAAAAGAGCATCCCCAAAAAAATCCAGAAAAAGTGTGGCAAACTCGACCAAAGGAAGGAAGTCTACACATGTTCGAAACGTTGCCAGCATTATGTCGAGAACTGTAACGCTTCCTCAAATTGCTCTAACATTCCTTCGAGTTGTGAATTGCTGAAGAACCAGTTTTAAGCTCATAAAAACCATCAAATTACCGTGCGTATTACCGAAATTGCTAGTATTTGAGGTTGTTCCGGGCCAACAGGAACCATAAAGAAACGGTCCCGTGTTATTCTGCAATTATGTACAGAGAATAGCGTCCCACCATTCCGGATGTTTCCTATACGATGAGCCAAGCCCAAGGTGCTGGAAAAGGCAATAGTTTAGTCGAGGCACTATTAGGTTTTTCTTTTGCAGAGAGCCATACAAACTGGTGGAATCGACGCGTAATGAGGCTTGGGAATTTATCAGAACCCCAAAACATGCATGGAATGAAGTTTGATAAGTTCCCACGACAGTGTCCATGAATGGTAGTGGTCTACAAGGGCGCTCCGTCACTCGAGTGGAACAAATCGAACGCAAACGCGGCGCATCAGCTTGTCAGTAAACCTGACAGGAACTATAAGTAGTTAGGATGTGACTTATCACTAGAGCCGACCAGTTCAGTGGGGAAAAAAGCTAATCCGGTCAAGTTTTAGTGCAATTACGTGCAAAAACTTTGTGGCATAGGGTCGAAAACGAACAGCTGTCGCAACAACAAACTCTATGACAAAACCTTGAACAGTGAACTGTAACATATGGGCGCGTCCCATCTTTCTGAGTCACTGTGTACTTGGAAAGTCATTGAAGTGATGAACTCTGTAGGAGCTTGGCGAATTTATTTTCCGCTCACTGAGGGTGCAGCAATGAAATGGCGCAAATTTGCAAACATTTTCTCATTTTTATATTAATTCTTACTCAAAATTTCCATTAATTTGTAAGTAAAATCAGGTATAACTGTAGCGAGTACCAGCGGCGGTGGTAGATGAAGGGCTGAGAGAGAAGCGGGAAATTTTTTGTAATGGTACTACTGCAAGGTTTTTTTTTCTATTTGTTGAAACCTAGAGATTTGCTTCATTTGCTTTTTTTTTTGAGTTTTCACAACTTTTTTCGTAAGATTAAGTCTCAGAGGCCAAATTCTACAGTCCTTGTCGAAAAGATAGACGGATTGCGCATGCGGTTTCATAGCGTTGTGGCTGAAGGGTCGTGGCGGGACCTACTCGACCCTCTCACTTGGAGCACGTTATCTTCGCATCCTTCGTTCAGGTCCCGCCGCGATCCTGCAGTCACGGAGCCCAACCATGTTTTCGAGAAGAACTGTACCTCGTTGAAGAAAGCAAAATCCAGTTAGGCTCTGGCTGCACACACGGGGCATGATTTAAAAAAAAATACAATTTCCAATTCATTATTCAAACGTATGCCCAGATTCTGATGGGCTAACTGAAAATTACGAGTTTTTCCAAGAATATACGGTTTTTTTTTTCGGAAAGAGGCTTTGCAAAAGCTTTGGAGGTCAAGGAAGACGAGCTGTAAACTATTCAGTGGTCAGAGGCCTAAAGATTAATGTATAGACGGCAATGCATCTTAAACTACGTCTTTTACATACTGGAATGTGTTCTGTCACTGAATGCACCATGAAAATCAAATCCAAATGAAAAAGCCTATGCATTTCACGTCCCCCGGTGACAACCCATCGGTTTCCCAGCTCGAACAGCAAAGTGCAGGCAGAATTAGAATATTCACCGTTTATGAATGGCTACGGAACGGAGACGCGAACGAGCAACGTATGCGAGTATCCATGAGAACAGAACGGGGTATGCCGCGGTGATGTGTGACAACTCGGCTGCGAATGGGGGCGTCAGCTGAGAGATGAGCAGAAAGGAATAGTAGCAGTTCGTCTGGGCGTAAACAACACGAGCACGTAAGTGCATTGGCCGACAAACACGACGACGACAACGACAAGTCTGCACGGATGTCGTCGAATTTGTGGATAAGCCGAGTTGCGGCTATTCACAAAGTCGTCCACAGCGGAAGAGTGATTGGATGGTTGAATGCACTTACATTTATAGCGCTGTTATCGAGAATGTAAGCCACAAGTACTGTCTGGTGTCCTGAACAGATAAAAGTGCATACGGTCGCTATAAACTTGCGATGAAGGAGACAAGGGGTGATATTGGCGGTGCACACCACCACAGGAAGTGCTGGCGCCGTTGCGCACCTCCTAGAAATTAGCGGTGCCGTTGCGCACTTCCCACAACGTTGCGCACCTACCTAGGAAACGCTGATGCCGTTGCGCACTCTGCACGACATTGCGCTCTCTCCATGCCGTTGCGCACTTACATGGGGAGTGCTGGTGCCGTTGCGTACCTCCGTAGGAGGGGCTGGTGCCGTTGCGCACCTCCATAGGAGGGGCTGGTGCCGTTGCGCACTTCCCACAACATTGCGCACCTACCTAGGAAGCGCTGGTGTCGTTGCGCACTCTGCACGACGTTGCGCTTTCTCCATGCCGTTGCGCACTTACATGGGGAGTGCTGGTGCCGTTGCGCACAATGCATGCCGTTGCGCACCTCAACAGGACGGGCTGGTGCCGTTGCGCACTTGCTATGGCCTGGGTAATAAAACCACAAGACATCACGGCTATTAGCGCCCGCCTAAACTTCAAAAGACAAAGAAAGGAGGCAAGGAACCCGTGCAACAAAGCGCTAACTGCTCCTAATGCTCCGTGGCACGTGGGCGTGGCGTCGATGACTGGCCATCGATCCCGCGACGCTAGTTTCATAACGAGGTTATATCAGCTCCATGTCGCAACCGCCGCAAAAACGATTCATTCCGCGGACAGAGTGGGCTTTCTGGATGGGATATCAGTTGCGTGCGGGTGTGCTTATGAAGAGTTATCGCATCTGCGTGCGATTTATAGCGTGCCGTCGGCAAATTAGCCCTCTCTGGAGGAATGACGGCGAGGTTGTTTATTTATGAAGTGCATTACGAGGTCCGCACACACTCACACATAGTAGAACGACACGAGTCTACCGTGATCGCGTTGACCAGTTCATATAAACATTAAGTGAACATAGATCAAGTGATGAGAAAAAGTGCTGATGAGGTCAGCAGCTGCTGCTTTGCTGGCGCTCTTAAATTCAGGGTAAAATATGCAGTACAAGTAAAGGAAAAAAGTAGACAAATTCCAATGCATACTAAATAGCAATGGCCAGACTCAGCAACTTGTTTCCAAGAAGCAAAACGATAGGTTCACAGATGAGGATGCTATGCTCACGCCACGTCATTAGGCCTGACGAGGAAATTTGGGAGTGCTTTCTTGGAAAAAACAGCTTCCAACTCAAGCGGCCTCGGAGAATGTACTTGGCATGGAAGAACATGGACAATTTGCTTGCCAATTCAAGGATTGAGGCAGATACGAAGCCAGTCGCAAAACGATGAGTTCAACAAAAAAAGAGTTCTCGAATTCAAGCATTGTTCTGCATTCTAATTGAGAGGTCTAACGAGAATTAACAGAAAAAGTTTAAATTTAATTGATTCATTTACCGGTCAAAAATTAAACAAACGCCATAAGCTCGACTTGTGCGAGAAGATAAAACTCCGATAACGCTTTGAGGTGGGGCAAGGAGGTGGAGTGAGGATTTGGCATCGAAGGTCATGTGATTTAACCAAAAAGCTTGGAAAAATCAATTTTAGGCACCACTTTCTGTTCCCATTCTCTCTGCAGAATCCACTGAAAGACTATGGAAATTTCTCCTAATGTCCATACATTGACCAGGCAACTCACGATGAAGAGGAACAAAGAGGAGCAGCAATCCAAAGTCTCCGTTTTTGCGCCAATTCATAGCGGCAAAGTGCGACAGAAAAGTGAATAACTCGGTAATTGTTGCTAATTACGAGGTTAAGAGGATTTTCTGGCATTGGTGCTAAAAATATCCTTGGATTGACATTTGTCCGATTCCAGAACGAGCGAGTTCCTGGTTCCTTTTTCTTGTTCGCCACGGTTTATATAATACAATTGCTTCATGACAGCCAGGTTTTAATGAACAAATGTTATGTAAGAGCACTAAAGAAGGCAAATTCGAACAAAGCACGTGGTGTAGTAATTCTATTTGGTGTTCCGATCTTGTTTGTCAACTCCAAGGTTCCTGAGTAATCACGCTTACCTCACAGAAAAAAAACGTCAACAAGGAATAGCACAATTCCAAGTGCACTGCACTAATAGCCTCAGTTCCAAAAAGAATTTCATTTTCAACTCGTTGAACTCGTGAATATTCGAGCACAAAAAGAAAGGCTATTGTTGTCATCAGGGGAAATCACATCAAGATACGAAGAGAGGAGAGGTTTTCGCGGTGGAAAAAGGCATACCGTCTTCTATTTGTCTGAACTTGCTGCCTAATGGAAAGAGGGTCGAAAAACCTGCACACACTCCAGAAAGTTCCCAGGGTAACGAAAAATGGAGGCTTGATGGGAAACTGTGCCCAGGGATAAAATCTGTAGAGAAAATTTACTGTATGGAAGAAAATGAGACATAAGCCTTTACAAGAAAAACAAGAAAAAAACTTGTCAAAAACAGATCACAGCCCCATGTTTTTGGCGCACCTTCCAATGCAAAAATAAATAAATAAATAAATAAATAAGTCCGCGTTAACTACATAGTACTAAAATGGACAGAACAATAAAATGAGAAAGTATGACGAAAAGGAGAAGAAACGAAAGAAAATACGAGCAGTTATTTTCTCTGCTTTTCACATATGCTATGGAAAACGTATCTCTATGTGTTTTTATTTATCATATTACGTTAAAGGATGACACTATTTTCGGGACGTAAATGAGCAGAAGAAAAAAGGAATCTGGAAAATAGCCGGAATACCAAAGAAGAAATTGTTCTGCTGAAAAAAATTGAATTAGAGGGAAGAAAATTAAATATTAGGAAATGAACAGAAATGAGATGAAATCTAGTAATTCCAGTATGAATAACAAGAATAATAGAACATGAAATAGTAGAATATGAAACAAAAGTTCAAATTAATTGGTTTTATACAGCTACCACAGCTATTCAACGAATTGAAAAGGTGCAAAATCCAAAAAATTATAAAACCAATTAAATTTGAACGTATGTAGGAGTTAGTCATACTGGAATCACTGGAGGAGGCACTTTCCAGGATGTCGGGAGCCTTTGAGAGTTCGAGAAACTGCCGGAAAATTTCCGCCAGTCACATTCCTGCCACACCTGTTGTCTCAGCGTTTTATTTCAATTACCCTCGAAGAAAAATGCCAGAACCTGTTGGAACGATTTAAATGCACAGTGAAAAAGCCTTTCCGACAGTGTTGTTGAATTTTCGATGGAACGGTTCGATAAACAAGTAGAGGAGTCAACAAGTTTCCTTACTTCTAACAGCCAACACTTCCAGTGTTGTTCTGTAACTGCTATTTATGACCCTCAGCCTCAGGTCGACTGCGATCCCATAATCCTGCCATAATATAGCACCAATACGGTGGAAAAACAGTTTCCAGACAAACAATTATGTGGAGTTTTCTACTTTTCGCTGGGAGAAAAAGTAAACTCGAGGTGTAGGACCTATATGGTGCTGGATTTGAGGGCAAGGAATCACATGGTTCGTGGGTCAATTTCGGACTGGCCCGGAATAGAACCCACGAGCACATATAGGTCTATGAATATCCAGACTATTCCATCAAAGGTACAGGCTAATAAATCTTTGCGATGGCTAGTATACGAAAACAACAAGGGCATGTTGCTCAAGCTTGAAAAACAAAAAGGAAATGCGAGGATTTGTCGAGCCATTAGGCATAGGAATGGATAAGAGCTCTTGCAAGATGAGCGGGAACCTCTGGATCGATTGGATGATTTTCTCCTGATCTACATGGAATACAGACCAGTGGAACGCTAACAACCACTCTACAGAATGTTCTGGAAGAATTCCTAGAAATTACTGATGTCCTTCTGTTGGGAAACAGAAAAAATCGGAACGAAGAGAGGTAGGTCGACGAACGAAAATACGCAACATAGTGGTTCAATCGTTCGTCGATCAAATTAGCCTCGGTTCGGAGAGTGCGCCCTCTCCAGCGGTTGCCCCCCACGTCCAACTAGTTCCTTTGGTGGCCACCACACAAATTGACGCCGAATATCCAACCAAACATCAACTTCTTCATGGGAAAACCTTCGCATGCTAATGTTTCCTGGAAGAAATTGAAAATTTTATGGAATCTTTGGAAAGAGGGAATTCTCTTCTTCTAATCTTTATTTTGAAGCTGTTGGTTTTTTTTTGGTCCTAAGTGGCTCCTAATTGAAGATCCTTACCAAAACATGTTCAGAGTAAATACGAAAACTAATCTTTTCTATTCCTCAATTCAGTTCCTTATGAACTTATTTGTTTACTTACTCAATTGTCTATTTGTTTATTTATTTTATAGGTATCGTTTATTTTATCTCATTTGTTTCTTTACTGATCTATTACTTCAATTTGGGTGTAGACTGTTATACTTGGGAAGGGCGGTTTGGCCAAGCTCTGCGATAGGCTCATTCGTCAAGCTGACCAATCAGAGAATTCGTCCGCACTGCCAGATCAATTTTCTTATAGTTTCTAGCAAAAACATGTTCCTACTAATGAAAAGATGATCTACAGTGATAACCAGAACCTCTCGGTTATTTTTCACACTATTTTCTCCAATATTTCGGAAAAATAAAGGTTTCTGGAATTGTAATTGATCACAAACCTGTGAGCACTTCCTTGTCTACTCGTTTCTAGTCCGATACATTAATTTCATCTTCCTTTCACTTCGTTCCTTATCATGCCATTCGCCATTTATCAACTTTTTACCCCTTGAACATTATCGAAATCTCCATTTTCTCCTTCAGAACAAGTTAAATTTGGAATTAAAAACAAAATTCCTGCCGAAACTAGTTGGCTGGCCCTTGTGTTCCAGAAATTTCTCTCCTCATATTTGAGTGCAGTTTCAATAACCTAAAATATTCACAATTTGGTCTCCAAAATTCTGGTTTAGTCTCGAAAAACATCTACTCCTCGTGGATGGTTTAATTTGTACAAATTCTGGGTGTATCATTTCATTTTATGAATACCTCCGCCAGTATTCTCGCAACATTCCTTACCTTTTTGATTTTCCAGTTTTTACTTTTATTTCATTAAAAATTTGCACTCATACAATACCGCCTTAGCTTGAATAATCATCAAGGCTACTTTCAGAGGTTTCTTACTATCTTGTGGGTTTGTTAAATTGATAGATTGTACTGGCATTGTGTTATTGTATTTGAGGTATTGTATCTGCGTCAACATTGTTTCACGTCTGTGAATAAATGAATGAATAAATAATTAAATAGATCAATAAATGACTAAATAAATCCCTACCATTTCCTAGGCGCCTTTCCCAACGTGCTCGCCCATTCGTAAGCAAGTTTCGATGAGTTTCTGCACTAATACCATATGCGATTCGAAGCTTCTCATCGCTTTTCCACCGCTGCCTAATTCCCTCCAAAGAGCCGTTGGTTTTAGAAAAAAAGAAGTCCGAAAATAGTATTATCCTAAAAAAAATCCTTCCCCACAAAATCAGATTCTCTCGAGCCTAGATTCTTGTGGATCTATTTTTAGCGTGATTTTGCAGGATTGTACAAGGCTGCGGAAACGAGCAATAACCATCTAAATTCTGTTCTCCATTAATCCAATTTATTCCCGGCTTGGTGCGCTAATTGCATGAATGGAAGCTGCTCGAGATGTCGTTGATATGTCTGCTTAAGCAGCATGTTGGAAACAGCACGAGGAATATATTATCGTATTATTTATATTAGCACAAGAAGTAATACCAGTGAAAACCCTTCTGGAATTTAATGTTTTATTCAAGGATTATGCAGCTTTAATCTCATCGAATCAACTCTGATCGAAACCGTCCACGTTAGGAAGGATTTGCTACGACACAGTCCACTGAAAGAGAGAAGGCTGGACATGACATGAGCGAACGGTATGAGGAGTACTGCATCACTACAGCAAAGCAAACAACAATCAAAGGTATAGAAGCAGACTCAGCTGATAAATCCGAAGACGTTGTGGATGTGGAATGTTGGCTGCATCGTCCGTGAATGTGTGTTTTTCTCGTCGACCATCTCACGAAAAACACTCATAAACATATTCATTTCCTATATTGTTGCCGATGATTAAATTTCATGGCCGTCAACAAGAGGAAATAGCTAGGAGCTGGAGCTTTTTTTCCCATGGGTATTTTCCTGGATTTTTAGCTAAAATGGATCCTCACTCCTTGAGCTTCACGATGAAACTAGAACACAACAAAAATATAAGGACGAAATCCACGAACTCTTGCACTTTTCCTGAAATTTTCCAGCATTTCTGCGTGCAACTCGTCGAAATCCTTGAAAAATCGCATCGTATCAGAGCCAGACATGTCGATAGAGATTTACGAAAACTTTTCGCACTTTCCACTTTGTAAGCACAATCTCCTCCCCGAAGGTGCTCCTTATATAGTGTATCCCGTGTTATAGTGTTAATATAGTGTTATCACTGCGAATTACAAGAGAAGCGCTGGTGCAGACTGGCAGAAATTCCAAATTTCGCTCGCGCTGGTAAACAAAAACACAAGAAAGCAAACACCAACATGAAGGGCAGCTGTCACAACAATTATCATCTGCTACTTGAAACGTCTACGAAATTCACAAATAGCACAGAGTCACACACTGTCGATACATTTCTCGTTTTAGAACCGATGGGAAAATTATGGCTGATATTATGGGAATTTCTGAATATACGATACGATAGAACCAGAAGGGAATCGTACAATTTTTGCATTTTCGTGCATAATGATGGGAAAATTCGGATGAGATTGTTGCTTGAATGGCAAATTTGTTGAAAATTTTCGCTGACGGCTAGGAGCGGCGATATCAGTGCAGAATTTCACGGGGCTTCATGAAATACTTCCAAAATGAAAAAAAATTATTGGAAGGTTTTTCCTAAAAATTCAAGGACGTTTAGTTTGTAAATTCGGTTAATCACCTAGGTTTTTCCTTAACATTTGTCGAATTTATTATAATCTGTTTAATATTTTGCATTACTATAGAGAAATCAAACTGTAATACAGAAGAATAAAACTGCATGTATATCCGTCATCAAGCCTATAGAAAACGATCTACATGATCGCATGACTCCAACGAGTTCCAGTCTGCCCCCACAGCGGAAGTTTAAGCAAACAGAAGTCACTGAGTAAATACTTCACAGAGGCATGCATACGTACATAAATACCAAACAAATAATACTTTCGAAAGCATATACAGTGAGCACCTGTCTGAATCTCACGGAAAGGGGCTTGAAACTTTGCCACGTTGGATATCGTTTACCCCATACTATACTTTTCAGAACAAAAAATAAGAAAATTTAAAAAAAATTGTCAGAAGCAGAAAGGGAAAGGAAAGAAGGGTATTGTGGAGAATACCTTGGGTAAATGAGATTAGTAGCTAACAACGCTGAAATTGCAGAGCGTTAGCCTATTTTGTCTACTTGGCCTCTCCAATCGTGTTCAGCTCTCACTAGAACGCTAACCATCCACACTCATTAGAATTGTAGCTAGGCCACGCCTATTTTGTGCTAACGATCTGAAGTTTCGGTCATTCTCATACAGAGCCAAACTGGCCTGTCGCGCCGCACCCCCAACGCGATGCGGCCGGCCAGCTGGATGTTGTTGTAGTCATGTATCGCTGCTGTGGATGTTTGGTTTTTTTTTCACCCCAGCATCTCGTATTAGAGGCAAAGATACAAAGGAAACGGTGGTAAAGACTTCTCGAAAACAACAGCGTCCAGTCGTCGGGTTGCCGCGTCGCACCACCTAAGCGATGCGGCTGAATGGCTAGATGCTGACTTTGTTGCGCGTTGCCAGGGTTGATGTTCTGCCTACTTTTTTCACCCCAACACACAAAGTGGAGAAATAGAAGGTGAGGAATACTGCTCGACAAGAACAGCGTCCAGCCCTCTGTTCAGCCGCGCCGCTAAGGTGGCGCGGCGCGGCAAACCAGGCGGGCGGTATCCTGCGATGCAAGAGTGATTGACCGGCAGTAAATATCATCAGATGGTCCGAAATTTCTACCAAACAATGTGGGACCATTTTCGTATAACCGTGCCCCATTTTCTCTAATGGCAATGTCTTATCCTTTTCTGTTCACATAGGTTCGATTCGATTCTGTGTACCTATCAGGCCGCTACCAGACGTGTAGCACTGGTGAACAACTCTCTCCAAACCATTTAAACACTCCTAAACCGGCTGTTTCGTCTCAATCAATATGCCCATGCAATGGAATTCCAAGAGAAAAAATTGAACTTTGTTTAATCAGATTACATATATGTACAGTCGAAAAAAAACGATAAGTTATCGGCACTTGCAAATACAGAACTCGTTCATGTGACGCGGCAATAGCGACAGAGGGTGAGGGAGGAGGGGAGGATTACCCGCGTCACGTTTCTACACGGGTCGGTGGCAACTTAATCACAATGGAAAATCACGACGGTTAGACTAAGCGGTTATTCGTTAGAAAGGGCAAATTCGAAGGACTTTTACGTTAAGAAAAAAAAATAAAAAGGAATTAACACAACAGGACAAGGATAATAAGCAATCCTGCTTTGAAAGGAAACATGAAAATTACGTTAGAAACTGCAAAAATAAGCTGTAGACGTTTCAGTGCCTGTATTTCAGAGAAAAAAAAAACACCGGAAAAGTCACAAGAAGCGCTGCAACTCCTCCAATACAAGCTGATGAGAGAGAGAGAGAGAGAGAGAGAGAGAGAGAGAGAGAGAGAAACGCTGCAAAGACGACAAGCAAAAGGCATCATCAGTTCAAACAGTCTCGTAAGAAATGTGAGGTAACCTGGGACTATGTACATAATGGCATCTGAGTGGGCGTGTTCAGCGGTGATGATCCGCCCATACCCTTTTTCCAACAGTGAATTTTATGGCGAATTCGTGCTCCGTCTTATAATTACAGTGTGTTCTTGGTCGATGTTACAGTCGACTCATTGTGGCAACCGAAGTGTGCCAAACACCCATCAGTAGGATATCGAACGAATGCACTGAAAAGAGCGACGGAAATGTGAACTGACTAGTACATCGAAATCTGTGCAACCGACCTATTCCCTATCTTTTTGCCACATTTCGAACATTCGCTTGCATTTCCAATCACTATTCGTTGACTAAGCACATGGCGTAGTCGTTCTTCGTGCGACTCGACGCCACAGAGACATACCGAGCGGCGCAGAGCAAACTATAACCTTTTCGTTCGTTACCCATGAGCATATATAAAACAGGCACATTATTTGCGTTTATTTCTAGCCAAAAAAAAAACATCTACAGCGTCTGTTTACGGAATGAACCAAAAAAAGATTGGAAGGAGAACTCACAGCACTGGCGTCGTCATGAGTTGCTTGCAGAACAGCATGGAGTGCTTTGGACAAAGTACGAAGCGGAGTGTCATCAGGGATAAGTGTAAGGGCAGATACTGTAATTAGACAAGTTCTCAAAATCGCCTTTCTTCATCTTTTCGAACGGTTGCAGAAAACTGGTAACCAGAATAACGCTCTAGCAAGAAATTGAAACCAGTTACGAACGGACGTCATTCAACATCCGATATAAACTCTCTCTCTCTCTGCCCGATTCCAGAGATAAAATATGACTTTTACAAACAATCTCTCTCTCTGCCCGATTCCAGAGATAAAATATGACTTTTACAAACAATCCAGCAGCAGTGCGACATACTGCATGAATGAGTTAAGGCCTAACACTCAGCCTAGCGCTAAAGCAACAGATCCATAGAATTTAAAACCCCAGAAAGATCCAGCGTATGTCCCCCAGTAGCCCTAGGGTAACCACTGGAAGTACCTGGAAACACAACAAAAGAGGAGACTCTTACCCGTATCTATTTTATCTGCATGCCTGCTCAGCACTCGAATCGCACTGTGAACATCTGGTTGAGGAGTCGGAAGGTCTTTCTCGAGAAGTCCCGCGATCATTGGATCCAGAGGGCAAACAAAAGCTCGGAAAAGCAGTAGGTACACCTACAAGATACGGATAATCCATCAATAGAGACGTGAAAACGAGCGGATGAACTATACCTGTGAATTAATCTCGTCGCTCTGGTCATAGTAAATACGGCAATACTCCTCTGCAGCATCGAAATCATTCAAAATGGAGGTATAGATTGCTAAAGCCTATAAAAACAAATATTCAGGAGGGAAGGTAGCAAAATTCGCAGTATCTATGAGGAAGCGACAAATCCAGGAAGTGAAGTAGGAAAGGGGGATGAATATTACAAAGATTTTTCTTAAAATTTTGAACATTAAACGATTCTCACCTGCTCGTGGTGCTTCAGCCTTCCAAGAACCAATGCTCTTTCTTCATAGAACGCTGAAAAAAAAGAGGAACTTACACTCTGGTCTTTCCTCCTCCGAAAAAATTAAGAAAACAATAAATAAACTAAATAAAAGAACAAATAAATAGATAAGTGAAAACAGGACAGTGAGCTATTTAGAACTTGTATTAATTTATTTTGAGCGCTCCATAGAAGAGCACAATTTAACCCAAAAGCGAATAATGCAGCTTTTTATGATGTTGTGCATGAAAACCTTGTACGACCGTGAGAAAGTGCGTTCACATTTTAGATGAAATACAATAATTCAAAAATAGAACGGAAAGCTCCAAGAGAAATAGGACAAATGGTGCCAAAAAGAGGAAAAAACTAACCGCAATTACTGAGCTGTAGAATTACAGCCTGCGGGCTGTAATACAAGGAAAACCGTAAGAACTTCAGCAGTCGCCGCCGCATTTCACCCAGCTCACCATCCTCATCTCCTGCTCGGATAATATTCTCATCTAAACACTGAATTATTACCAGTTCGTCTGGAATGAATCCATCCTGGCAGAAACACTACTTACCATCTGGGAAAGCCTGAACGTAGTCCTTGTACAACAGCTTCACCTCAATAATGTAATGTTCCACAAGTGCTTCATGAAACTGAGGTCGAGTTTCATCCCATTTATAGATCACGTGTTCCTAAACAAGAAGTTGCTACATTCGAGCTTTTTTTCAACGAAAAAAAAAGAAAAAAGGATGTTATTGGTAAAAGCAACTGAATTCACGAATAAAAGCGTTCTTAAAATTGAAAAAAATAGAAAATAAGTGGCAGGAAAGAGAAACGAAGATATAGGACCTCACCAAGAAGGGGATGATTGCAGCAACACAATGTGATCGAAGAAAATTCAGCACAGCTTGGCGATCAAGGTTTCGAGCCACATCAGAATCCTCTCCAGTGAAAACCTGCGCAACAGGTGAAATTCCTTAAACCTTTTTTTTATCGTGTTGAGAATGCTTACCTCCAAACCGGCTGACACATCTTTATCCAGCACCCATCGCGTGTACTTGAATATAAGCTCTAAGTGGGTGTTTCCCAATGTTTGGAGATAACCAACGATCCTGTCGAATCCATGGAAGAAAGGATCCGATTCGGGATCCTGGTATTGTGATCGAAGCAACTCAAGGGCTACAAAATGAAAGATAAGCAATGGTACTCAGGACTGCAAGCTGAACTTACCCATTTCATGTTTCTTTCTTGACTCATACAATATAAACAAGGATGGTAATCTATTCTCAGCCTTGAGTATAGACTCAGCATCCTCGAAGAAGCACGAATTGTTGTGTAATCGGAGCAGAGAATCCACAAGAGAAGGCCTCGTCTATAACACTAACATTTGGAAGCTAAAAGAGTAGCAGTATAACCTCATTTACCTGCAAATAGCACTTCAACAAAGCTGTGTCGACCACTTGTAGAGAAATGTGGAGGTTTTTCAAGTATTCTGGATTCAAATTCGACTGGCTTTGGAATCTTTCGCGGTTGTATTGATCCAACTGCTTAGAGAGGTCTGCTCTCACCTTAATAGTTAGGTTTATAGTCTCTTCTTTCCATTCCCCCCAAAGTAAAGAGCGTACCGCTGAAAGATAGTTTCCCAGCGCTAATAACGCGCGTTTTTTGTCATTTGCCGGCAGATCGAAGGCTGCAGCATCTTTCTGAAGTTTCTCCGGTAGGAACTCCGGGAACATTTGGATAATTGTGATGACATCTGCAAAAATGATGTCAAATTCAAAATACCTCCTCTCTTTTGTTCTACATTCCAAACTCATGCTAGCACCTCATTTCAGTTATGACTGTTTATGAAACGAGGGAGAATAACACACATAATTAACCAAACTTATTATGCCCATAAACATAGTCAAGAATCGGTTCATAAATGATGTGGTGGGAGAAAATATAGGAACAACACAGTATCTTATGGCATATGAACTATTTACCGGTTTTAATATCCGCGTATAACTGGAACGACTCCTCAAACTTCCGCCTGTGGAACAAGTTGAGCGCTGCCTGCCGCTTAATCTCAATCTTGTTCTCCTCGGTGAAGAAATTAGACATTTCCTGGAATCATTGACAATTTTTCTCACCCTGGAAGACAGGTCCGAAAATATCGGTATCCTCGGCTTTCAAGAAATAAGCACCAGGCTTAGAAATGATGTGCATGTGGTGCAAAATAGATAAGTTAACAGTAGGAAAGTTAGTCGCCAGACGTACCACAATCTGAATGGCCAGGTCAAATTGCTTATCGGAAATGAGAAGTGAGACGTTCTTCCTGATGTTTGTATGCACGTCCAACATCCAGACATCAAACGAACTACTCACAAACACGTATCCACTAAAATTACACATATATAGGGGAAAAACCTATTTCTAAAGAAGAACAAACAGATCGCTCCCGACTAAAGGACAGAGATGCCAGAAAAGGAGGCAACTCACGGGTTCCCTGCACAGAGCAGCGAGGCTTTACTCAGTGCCATACTTTGGATTAGATAGGAGGGGTTCAACGAGCGCACTTCAACTCGTCCTTTTGGGAGCAGCCCAACCACATAAGGCGAGTCATAGACTAAATAAGAATCATAGATGTTCATAGATAAACTAACAAAAAACTGTGAAAAACAATAGACAGAAGAAAGCACCAGGATAGACCTAACTTACCGACATCAGTCAAGACGTCGCTGAAACGCACATCAGCAGTGTGTGTTTTATGCCCTTCAAGGTTAGTAAGCACCAAGGTGTCACCATGAACGAATCCTAGAAGATCTCGATCCCGCATTTCTACGATTGCAGCATTATCGTTGAATTCGAAAAGACGGCGACATTCGCCCATCCAGTACTGAAAGCTAGAAATTTATGCATGAATTCAAGTAGAACGGAGAGGGTGTTTAAAAGGAAAATGAGAAATATAAGCATCCAAGCACTGTTTGGAAGATGTATCGGCGAGGTAAGCAACTATTCCTTCCCACTTAATTCAGAGACGGAAACGCACCTCTCCTTCTTCGTTGCTCTTGTCAGTAAGCTTCATGAGCAGGTATTCTCGCCCACAACTCAAGAAAAGCGTATCTTCCACAACTCTGGAATACAATTAAAAATGCGGAACTGAGAAATGAAGTTATTACTCAGTGAATAATTCTCCCTGCAGATATGGAAAAGATTTCCCATAGACAATTTTCAACCAGGTCTTACTCGATATGATCGAAAAGTATTCAAACTAATAATACAATGTCCTGAAAGTGTATGCTGCATCGATTCCTCTTTCCTGGATCCCCACTTTACTCGAAAAATGCATCTCATGTGAAAGATATGCGCTCAAAAGAAGGAAAAAGAAACGCAACATTACCTAAAAAAAAACGGCCGCTCACCTCATACTGCTAGGCTTATCCGTGAACGACTGATTATAATCGAATCGAACTTCATGGAAGTCTTTCTCGTGCCATTTAAATAGGTATAACCTTTTCTTCGATGAGACAAATATGTGAATCATGTCCTTGTCCTGAAAATAATGCCAAGATAAACATTCCCAATTGAGAAAAACGTGTTAAACGAATATAAACGTACGAACATTACGATACCAAGTGGCGAAACAGTGAACCGGCCTTATTTTGTGGAGTATTGAAAGGACTGGATAGTGACGATCACCTATGCCAATAAAAGTTTTAAGAAAACTAGAACGGAGATGAAACAGGAGTTCAAAACGCAAACCTACTCAAAGAGTGAGCAGCCATTTGACCGTCGGACACACAGAAGAGCACATTTTGTTCCTCACAAACAGTAAGGTCCAAAACGGCCTTCCTCTCAAATTGTTTGCACAAGTTGTCCAGATCGAAACCGCGGCGATCTAGAAGCGGTATACACTTAAATGGAAATCATAACTGAAGCGAATAGAAGATGGGGACTTACTGGCTCGTCTAGGGCTGTAGACGAAAAGCTGACCAACTTTGCTGCCGGCGAATACACTACCGGTTGAACCTAGAAAAAGATTTCTTACATATAGGTCGAAACCAGTTAGTTTTGAAGTCCTTTAAAATCCTGGAGATTCGTACGAATATAGAGGAACCTATGATACAGAAGAAGTGAATGCATAATAAGAGCCAAAGAAATCTCAAAAGAAAAAAACTATTTTACAATTCCAGTGGTGCCAATTATTATCCATCATGTGGCAACAGCGTTGACAGTAAATTTTATAGGGATAATATAGAAACGTACTCTGGCAAGTCAAAGAAGTAACCTCCAAAGGCAGCTTCATGGCCACTTCGTTTGCGGAGTACGCCTCATACATTTTGAACAACTGTGCCTGAAACTCCTTATGCGTGTCAACCCATGGAATACCACAAAACAAAACATATTTAACGACTAAAACAAAAGCAGCAATATATTTGATGATGAAAAAAAAAAAGAAAAAAAAACTCGGTTTCTATAAAATAACTCAGCGCTGCGTTCAACAATGACAGTCAATGAATATGGCGCTCCAATCGAAAATCCCGCTCCAGATGGAGCACAATCTGGCAGTGGAGCGCGATTTGTTTCACGCGTGAATCTTTTTCTTGAAGACGTGATAAACCGTGCTCTTGGTGACGGCATGCATTCGCTCATTTGACTCTTTTTAAACTGTTTGACCCTTTCTTTGAATTAAACCAACCCAAAGCTCTTCAGATGCAAAGTTTGGGCAGCACATTAGTTCGTATGGCCTTTCGACCTTCACTGATGCATCGTTCGACGAAATTTGTCCCAACGGTGATCAGGACGCAGCGAATGTGTTCGGGTAATTTCGTTTTCGATGTGGAGACTGTCGACGACTTCACCGAAAAGGTTAGTGGGCATTTTACATGCTTTTTCTAGAAAACTCGCTTTATTATTTGTAATATCGCCGTACAAAAACAGAGTTCATGGGTGATTTCCATAACTGTGAATTCGTATGCACTAGCTGTTACTTTTTGGCTCTCCATGAGTCAGAGCTTCACAGAAATGATTCCTAAGCTCTTAGACCTCTAGAAATTCCATTTCCTATTATATGCGGTGACCTCGAAATAGCATTACGAGTGACATTTATGGTGGTGATTCAATCAATAGAGCGCAGCTATTGCTGAGAGACGAGTTCACCGGCATAACTGTCATTTTTTATTTGCTCATTCATCGCAGCCAAAACCTCTTTCCTCTGCTTTTAGTTTAACACACATCATGGAGGTTGTACTGTTTAGTTGATAAACATCTGCGACATTTTCCATTTACTCGTCACTCTTGTGAGCTGAGCTTAGCACTGGCCTCATTTCATGGACCCAAAAATCCGCTACCAAAGTTCGGTCAAAATTTCTAATGCTCAATTTAGTTCTTGTTTTCATCTAACCTGGAAGCGTATTTGTTATCAAACTGGTTATCACTATCGAAGTGACATTCGTAATCAAAAGGCGATTAAAAATGAAAGTGCCGGCCTTTCAGAATGTGGCTAACAAAGTGTTTGCGATGCCAGGAATATGCTGATCACGTGCAAACAAACTAATTTGACCTAGATCTAGTTACACAGTACAGTTAGTTTTGTTGGCACTGGTCCTGATAAATAACTTCTTCAACTTGACCATCATTGGTTTCCATATAAAGTTTTCGATGCACTTGAATGCCGGTCAAAGACTTTTGGGCCACGTTGTAGATGGACTTCTTCCTACGCCGTTCCACATCCCTGAGAACTACACATTTTTTTAATCAATGTTCTTGTTATCACTGCACGATCCAGTGCCATGTTGTCGTACTCCTTTTTTTTTCTCTTCGCTACATAGCGTAGATCCATTTTGCAAACAATGTTCCTGGCTTTGCTTTGTCCCTCTCTTCCTTTAAAAGGCTTATAAATGTCATACATCAATGTTAGGAGGTGCAACGTGGTTGGAAAACCCTCTATATTTGTTAGTAGATAATGAGAAATGCTCTGTTCGCTGTCACTATTTTATTTCCTTGCCCTACTGATTCATTACTTCATAGGTTGTGAATTCTCCGGCTCCCGTTATTGTGGACTTCCATGCGGACTGGTGCGGGCCGTGCCGAGTTCTTGGGCCTCGACTGGAGGAAAAGGTTTGCTCTCAGTGCGATTTCGTTTTCATGCAGTTTTAATAGGAGTTGCTGGGTTTCGCTTTCTTATATCTTTCTTCATTCTTACATTTCCGGATGCTTATGAATTATATAAGGCCTCCCAATTTTTCAATCACTTCCTTTTCAGTCCTTAGCGTGCTTCGTCTGGCATTCCTTAATGTTTCATAGATTCTGTTTTTTGTTCAAATTTCGTTTTCTCTCAGTTCTTGATCCCTTCTCCTGCATGTCTTGGATGAATTTTAGCTCCTCAGAAAACCAAATTCTTTTGGTGCAAAGACATTCGACTTTCCCCTTCTCCTGTGCTGTTGCTCAATTTCTCCAGTTTCTTCGGTTCAGCAAACAGCGCTCTGAAATCTCCCGGTGGTGTTAAAAGCCACTTTATTGTCTCGGTTACCCATCTGCCGTTATCTTCGCTCGTATTGAAAAGCTCCAAGGTTGTTTCTTCTTACTGGGTTGTCACAAAATTAGCTTTTAGAGCATTTTTATGAGTAATATTGCACCACGAAATAGCTTTGCAGTAGTTGAATATCCGGGAAAGCTCAGCTTTTCCTCTATCCCAAACTGTTGAGCAATTTCTGTAATGCCCTAGTGTTAGATCAAACAAGTCACTTTACCCTATCTTTGCATGGTAACGGTTTCTCTTATTACCTGTGCTGCTCCGTTTCAATTCTGTGAACGAGGTTGTCCATGCTTTACAAGACAGTTCTGAATTTTTTTTCGAATTTTTTAAATTGCTGTCGCTATCACATTTCTTCACGAATATGACTATTTGTTGGAGCCACTGTATTTAGCGGTCTTACTTTGGTTTGATAGGTTCTGTCTCCTAAAATTATAATCCGTAGGTATCATGTTTCATTACGATCTCTGCCAAAAGGGTGAAATTTCATACATAAGTGTTAAAAACAGGTTTCAAAACAAAACAACTAGTATGAAGTGCTTGGAAAATGTAATGGTAGGGAACAAAGTCTATTCTGCAAAGTTACTTTGAAAAATTTACTGACCAATCTCGGGGTGTGAGTCACTGGTGGTCAAATTGCGCGCGAATCCAGACTTGACCCCGAAGGGCGGGAGAGAGTTTGAATAAATCAATCGAACGAACTTGGCCCACCTCTTTTTTACGTCATGACCTCTCTCTCTCTCTCTCTCTCTCTCTCTCTCTCTCTCTCTCTCTCTCTCTGTCTGTCTCTCTCTCCTACTTCCTTTCGATCGCCACCGATCTCTGCAGATACAAATTGGTAAATGAAATCATAATTCGAAATCTACTATTCAAGGACAACGGGTAATCACGTAGGAAAGGAACTGTCACAAACGCCTGTCATCGGCTCCTGGGCTGTTCTCATCGCCCAGAATCCGACTCCACTTGAGTGAAATGTGCCGCAGAATGAGTTTCGTCACTGCGCCTCACTTATATAACTACTCATGCCAATGGTTTATAGGATGAATTCCTCATAAATAGAATTCTTGACAGGGAAGAGTAATTTTTCTTGGAATGTATCGCTACACACTACTGGAGAGGATGCACCATTGGGATTAACCAGGGTAAACGTCTAAACGTAGTGTTAACACCACCATCAACCTATCGTTCACAAACTCCGTGATGAACCTTGCACAATTCTGTTGAATTTTTTTCCTCAGGAAGACCTTTCATATTTCTATGCTTTCTGTTTCGTCCTACAACATTTGTAGCTGAGAAAATTTGTCACTCCATGCGCTTTACCATACAATGTATCCGAAACTACGGGGCCGTTAACGCGGTCAGGAACCCAGAGGCAGCAGCTGCGGCTTTGGCTTTTTGGAATAAAATTAATTAAGAAACTCACCGAATGGAAAGATTATGGCACTGAAGGTGGTAAAGTTGTGGAATGGACTGTAAATATTGAAAAAGTAGAACCAAATACAACAACAAAATCTTATCAAATTGTTGTGTGCTGCCAGCTCGACCGTTCCGCCTCTGAATCTCCTGACCGCCTCATCGGCCCTTTTATATCTAGTGATCAGTTTTTAGACATACGTGGAGATCTTTTTTTCCAGGTGGTCGGCCGAAGCGGTGCTGTAGTGATGGCGAAGATCAATGTGGATGCTGCTGGCGAGCTGGCGACAGATTACGGAATCACTGCAGTACCCACGGTGATGTCCTTCAAGAACGGAGAACGCGTCGGAATGTTCACAGGAGTTGTGGATGACGATCAGCTCGATGATTTCATTGACGATGCCATTAATCACTAGAAATTTAAATGTATAAAGTGTTGAAGTATTTGAACAGGTCAGTAGATCCATTCTTTATTGTATTTTGTTCACTTTTCAACCGAAGTCTGCTCAGTAGCCAGTATTTGTATCACTCATCAAGTGTTGTTAACGTATGTTTCGGGTTTATTGAGGTATTCTGAAGGTTATTAAAAGTTTGAAAAATTTGGCTACTACATCGGAGAGCCGTGCATGAATTTTGCCTTGAATAAATCACTGAGATTTATCCAGTTGTATGAGCTAGTTGTTCCATTTCTGTTGCAGAAGTAGGCGTGTGATTCCTAGAAGAGAGTTTCGCTTTCGGCGATGTGGCTAAAGCCGAGGACGCTACGGCGCCAGGATCTTGTCCTAGGGCGGGCTAAGGTATGATTTTTTTTACTGTTTTGGCATGCGATCATCTAGTTCTCCACATGTCCTGACACCCGATCCATTTTTGTATAATCCAAAAACCCCTTCCGAACCACTCTGCATTGGCGTTTCGTTGGAATCTTGTATGACTAAGAGTATTTAGTCGTGTGAGCCAGTTCTCCTTATACGAGAACGATTACTCATGATTATTCCGGATTAGTCATATTCTCACAGCTCTCTACACCTTCGTGTGGTAGGCGATAGCTGAGGGGCGAAAATTAGTACTAGTGCTGTTTTTGATCATGCGTTCCACTCCCCAAGGAAACGAATAGTTGGCCCTCAAAATCATTCTGTGTGTGCCGTCTTCCGCTGGCTTTCAACCTCTATTTGCATGGATTCAGATCTTTGTTCACCTCTTTCCTGTAACAATTCCATTCAGTGAACTGCTCAGAAGGCCTTTCTCCTCCCCAGGATCACTGTAGAAAGAGACTGTGTAGAGGTATAATTCGATTCATAGTTGCGTCTTTATCGAGAGGGGACGAGAATTTTTTGAGAACTGAGGGCTTTTCCTTACCCCTAGGTCGTCCGGAAAATGTACACGATATTGCTCTCCTTCTCTCTCACACAGCATCACGTTGGCCTCTAATGTTGAAATATTCGAAATTTCCATTTATTCGATCTGTTCGATATTCGAGAGAAAAACATTCGATTTCGAATAAATGGAAAATTCGAGTGTTCCATGATTGTAGACCAGTATGATGATGCACGGAGGAGGATAAGAACACTAGGGCTCTCTTATTCTTGAATTCGAGGACATTGAAGACTTCCTCTGCAGAAATCTCGTCACATAAATGTGTCATACACGTTGTCAGGGTGCTTCACCCATGTCTCTAGGGGTAGAATGGAACTCCCGTACCTTCTACGAGATTCTGGTTCCTCCATACGCAAGCTGAATGCGCTTCCAGTTTCCTCTATATAAGTAACCCGTCCAGCCAGCCACTCAATCCTTTGAATCACCTCAGCTTATGGCTCTCATCTTACCGTCAAACGTCAAGGTAGACTTTGTAAAGATACGACGCACACCACGTGTCGTATAGCTTGTTGCGAACTGGTTGCAACTTGATATTATGTGTAGGAATGTGCACGGATATTATGTCGTCGTGCTTCGTACAATGTTCGGGTTTGTTGCGGGAATGAGAGTCCCTGGAATAAAAAGGAAAGAGAAGGAGGCGTTCCTCCACTGCTGTGGTAGATACACTCTTACTTTGAAATGTAGTCTGTTCATTCATTCATTCATTCATTCATTCACTCGTTTGATTCGTTCCTACAAGTACTGTCCTTTCAAAAATGAGTGATCCTATACTCCCTGGATCATTACCAGCCGCACTGGCGAGCGTTCCAAGCTACTATCCTCTGAATCTCCACATTCAATTTATCTACTATCTATTTATCTTCTATAATCTTCTCCTTCAGAGCACCTTCGTACAGTGGCCGTGGCGGTGGCCTTTTCGCGGGCCTCGAAAAGCACGCGACGCGACCGCGCCGCTCACGATGGAATCGTCGCCGCAGTGGCGAATCTGGGTTTTCTCGATAGTTGTTCATCACACTTGATGTTAAATAATAAGAAACCTAACTAACTAACAAGAAAATCCCACAGTTTATTGTCCCGCAGTGAATCCGTGATCGAGCGGCGCGGTCGCGTCGCGTACTTTTTGAGGCCGCGGAAAGGCCACCGCCATCGAAACCCACTGTAATTATACTGAAAAATATGATATCTGGTACGCCTCATCATTCTAAGGAATTAGGGAATTAACGCATTAATATGTAACGGCCATCTTGTCTTTAACGTAGCAGTTTCACGGATTAACGAAATTTGGAATTTTTATAAGGAAGGTTAGCACTTTGATCTACTATAGTGCGTCCCATACACAACAATAACTGAGTATTTGTGCAGAAATCGGCGATTTGGACATCCCCAGCGCTGAACGCAGGACATTTCAGGAGTAATGACACGTGTTATCACTGTTGCATTAATGTTTTTTGGATAACGGTAACTTCTTCGGGTCCTAGCCTCATAATTTCCTTTTTTTTCTATTTTCTCTCGAATTATCGTCCCCAGCGGAATGCACTATATCCTTATTTAGCTGGAGATCTACGCAAATGTTTACGTGAGATTTTTAATTTTTTGAAGCATAGCACAAATCGATAGTGACCATGGATAAGTGCTGCATTTCTTTGTGTACCTTCCTAAAACCACGGAACCAGAACCGTTCCGGACACTGGCTGAGAAAGACGTATAAATCCAATTAATCACCACCCGAGCGTGCTTTTATAGCAATTTTATAGCAACATTGGTGATATAAGGCAGTACAAGGAGGCTTGATTTCCACGCAAGTGTTGTGTGGCCATTTAAAAATTATGAATTTTGCTAATCGCGAATATTCCGTAGTATTCTGGATTTTTTAAGAGGAATGTATGTGTAAAATTTCCCTAGGTGCTCATTTTAATGCTTCTATACTTGTTTTTCTCGCTTGCGCTCAATTTTGAAGAGTTTTACCGTGCAGGGACTCCAAACGGCCGTGTGCAGGGGGCTTCTCTGCTGCTGGCAGAAGCAGACAACCAGAGCCAGTATGGAGAGCCCCTGTGTCCCTGCCCAAGCAAGCCGCGCCGCGGTACCTCCCCTTGCGCACGGCCGTTAGGAGTTCCTTGTATTTTTTGTGGTCCACAAATGCGTACAATGTCCCAAATTTTTAACTCATACTTCTTCATTTGGCTGATGTTTTATTTATTTAAGCGGAGTGTTTCTCCGTTTTTTGATCTGAAGAAATTTTTTCAAAAAAAAAAATCCCCATACCTGAAAATTACGTATTCTGAATACGTGGCTCTACCTGTGGAAGTAACCCTTACCTATCGATTAGTTTCATCTGCGTCGCTGACCCCCTAGCCGCTCGCACTCCGATCCCCTCGCGTCGCGTTAAGTTCTTAGTCTCTTTTCTTCAGTAAGCCTTCTTATGCACGAAGATCTTACTAGTCCCCAGAAATTGCCCTCTGATGTTGTTTAGTGCAGTTGCGTACTACCTGTGGATACAGTATCACGAAAAAAGGACTATTAGCGCTTCTTATCTTTTACGATATGGCGTCTACATCGCAACTGTATGACGCTACTGAATAAAACAACAATAAACCGACACAAATCTGGTTTCGGCTACTGTGAGTCGGTAGCAAAAAGTCCGCAATTGCAGAAGCGGCAGACTTCAGAGGTGTTGATGGTAAGTACATAGAGACATGTTGGTGTAGTGATTGTCGTGGCCATGGTCATCGGCATGGGTTGGTCTCGAGCGAGGACAGATCCGCTCTTCATGCTCTACTGTATTGAACAAATTGCTGGGGACCAGTTCTCGCCTGTTATGGAAAATGAAAACTCGTTCATTTTCTATAAGTTCTATCTGGAGAATTGCAAGCTTCTGTCCTGGCACAGAGCATAAAAACTTTGTATTAGTATGTATAGCTTCAGTTGTTTATTTTTATTATAATTTTTAAAATACTAGTTATCAATTATTTAACATTATGATTAATATTTGTATTCATAGTATTTTCCAAGGTCTTCGAA
>JARK01001403.1:512666-525497 GCA_000688135.1 Ancylostoma ceylanicum | reverse complement strand
GGAGGGCGCCCCCACTGATTGGGACGCCGGATTTTTGAAATTACTCCAACAGATTAAAAACTTTGTAATAAATGTTAAATGTTTGTCTTGTAATGAGTATTTTCAACTGTTTTTATTTTTGTTCCGTAAATAATAATTATTATTAATTTGAAATTATAATCAATATATTTTTATTACTTTTCTTTTTCATTGGGGTCCACGTAATGGCAGAGCTGCCACTATTTCTTCACCTCACCCCCCTCTTGGGAAGGTTGTGATCTACGCGCCCCCTCAGAATGGACGAGTTTCCCCGGCTAAACGGGTTTTACCTTGTCCAAACGAATCGTCGCAGTAAGCAGTTACAAATAACAGCATAGAGAGCGAGATATATAACATTTTGCCAATTTTTTTTTTCAATTTTTTCCCTATTCTTTGTGTGCGCATGTAGGGAACCAGTATATTATTTTGACTATAGTGGAGCTAGAGGGCAACGCCCGCAAAGGACTCACATTTCAACGGGCGTTTGTGATAGTTGTCGCAGTATTGTGCTAGCTGTCGTGTTCTCTGCTGCAAATTTTCTAATTCATTACATTTCTAATTTCCTTTTTCTCTGAATTTTCTCGCGAAAATAACTGGTTTCGAACTGTATTCTCAAAGTGCAGGAGACATGAGCAAAACATGCCGCAACCCAATTTTCCAAATAAGCCAGTCGAGGAAGTCACATATCTCAATCATGGCCCCCACATCTAACGTGTGCAGTAAAACGTTTTTGCCTGTCCGTAATTACGGAAATTCTCCGCTGGGCGTGTAAAATTGATGCGACGGCAGTTCCGGAAATGGGCTATCCATTAATGCTGCTGGGTTCTTCCACTTCCTTCCGCATGCCCAATTACCCGATTCCGATGAACTGGTTACCTAAAAAGTCATCCCCATTAAAATCGTCAGATGGGTTGCGGTTTTGCTTGGCACCAAAAAGTTGCCTTATCTGATTTTGTAGTTTCCGCCATGGGAGTCGACTACTTCCAGCGACATCTGCCACCGGTCCGGTTGCTCTTACGCGAGGACTTGTCGCTGCTGTAGTAATAATCGCACATGTTGTTGGCTTAGTCCGACGGGTTGCCGGCGTTCGGTGGGCTTTTCTGCAACTGCGGACTTGTACCAGTAGCTTGACTCAGTCCTCCTTTAGCTTTTAATGCTTTTGAGAATGTAGGATTAGTAGTTTGCTCCACGAATTCGTCCGCTATTTTCCATATTGAATAACCGTTCAAAGCGACCATTCGAACGCAATTTGTTTGGGGATTCCAATATTCGAAAATCTCATGTTTCGTTGATAAGTTCACAAGTCGAATATTCGAGATCGCCAGTTCCCGACTTAATTTCTTTTTTATCCAGTACCATTGTCCGGCATAGGCAAGCAGCGGGGCGGCGGCGCGGCGTTCTTGAGCAGAGACACAGGGGCTCTGCATCAGAGTTTCACATTCGAAAATAATTTTTGAAGTTCCCAATATTTGAATTTTCCAATTTTTGGAGCAACTAAATTTTTGATTATTCGAACTTTTGAATTTCTTGAATTCACCGAATTTTCGAATAATCGAATTTTTGAATTCCCGGGGACCCCTGAATTTTAGAACATTCGAATTTTTGAACGTTCGAACATTCGAATGGATATCCGAATTTTATTCGATAGGCTCAAAACTCTACTCTGCATGCTGGCTCTGCTTCTCTGCTGCTCCACGGCACTCGGCTTCTCTGCTGCTGGCAGAAGCAGACGACCAGAGCCAGCGCGCAGAGCCCTGTGTCTCTGCCCAAGAACGCCGCGCCGCGATCCCGCCCCTTGTCTGCTACCGTTTCGAGTTTACTGTACATTTAAATGTTATTATTTATTTATGTTTTGTTTATTTTCTGTGCAATTATTTTTTCGAATATTAGCATGACCTAATATTCACACTAAACTTCACGAATAAATGGCTTCCTCATTGCGTTGCAGCCTCGTAGTGGGAGTGTCCTCTCGCCGTCTGCGCTCTCTCAAGCGCACTGCACTCTCTCTCCCTGACCGTAGGTCTCCCTCCATGCCAACCCTCATATCCCCATTTTTTCACTTGAATTCGGATTATCCGATCATGTCACAGCGGCAACGCCCATTTGATCCTTTTTTTGACGAATTTGTCGGGATTCATGACGTATATTCTGCAAAAAAAAAAGAAAAAAAAATTGGCGGACACCCATTGGGCGTGCGTCGCGGTCAATATCGGAGATCATCGGTTTTCCGGGCATCGACCGCGACGCACGCACGCTGGCGCCGCCTCCTGCGCGGCAAAGGTGTGTCCGCCTAGTTTTTTTTACGGGTTGTACCTGTAAGTCTGCAATTACACAATTCCGTTGGAATCTTCACGTCTTTACATTTTATTCCCACTCTAATAGCATTTTACCACTTTTTTCTCGCTGCATGTCATTTTTTTCTCTTTTTTTTTCATGCGTCGGCACTAAATCGACAAATTATCGGCAATTAGCCTTGGTACGCAATTGCAGAAAAATACCTACAAACGCATTGTAGCGTTATAGTCTACACTGTTGTAACGTACTCTGTCCAGATATAGAGCCAATAGAAACTGGAACTCCCTTTTTTGCGCAAAAGCACTCGTCATTCGAGTTACTCTCACTTCAAGTCCGCAATTGCACGAAAACCCTCTCAATTTGAAGCTGCCGGTTTCGCGCTCGTCCCCTCAGATCCATTCCATGGCTGCTGTTGTTGTTGAAAGAATCACTGCGCACCTTCCAAGACTGTTTACGACGCCTTCTTTGCCCCGATGAGTCCGCAATTGCACAAAAGGTCGGCAATTGTTTGCTTTTTTATCGTTGACATGTTTGCTCCGGGGGAAAAAGTGATACCGCGATGAATCATCAGAGTCAGGATGGTTTTATAAAAGTCGCGTTTTTGAATTATTGTGCATGTCCGCAAATGCACAACTGGTTTCCAGCAATTAATTTCGTTTTTCGTGTCCTGTTGCCTGGTGACTCTCACGTGTTGTGATTCATCTGATTCAACTGGCTAGGTCGCGGTTTCTTCAGGGGACATGTCTGTGATTGCACATTTTGATCTCTTCAGGATTTTTTCACCTTCATGGGAGGGTTGTTTTGTCGGAAATGTATAATAATATTAGATGTAATCGACGCGCATAAACAAACAAATGAAAAGTAAATAAGTAAACATAAAGCAGGGAGAAGCGGATCACTCCCAAAGTAAACACGTCGCTTCTCTGATTTACGTCAGTGTCTAGGTCTGCAATTGCACAAAAACCTCACTTATCCTTTGTTGCCTTATCATTTGTTCTTAGATTTTTTCTATTCTTCTGAAGGACTATGTAAGAAATTGTAAGCTTTGTGAGAGATGTAATGGTCGCAACTACGTCGGTTCCGCTATTTGTTCTGCAACTACAGAAAAACAACTTTTATGATGCGACTTGCAAGAGTGTGTATCATCGTGAGGGGAAATGGGGCGTTACCAAGCTACCGTTATTGGTGGATTCAATCAACGCGCCAATCACACTAGGCTGGTAACGCCCCATTTTCCCTCACGATGGCAAATACCCAGCTTCCAGCAGCATAGAATGGTAGGTAGTGGAAAAATAGCGTCTACACTAAATGAAATAATGTTGGACAGCTGTGGCGGACGCGGCCCCCCCCCCCCCAGAGAATGGGTCGCCAAATTTTTGAAATTTTTTTACAAATTAAAATCTTGCATTAGTTTATTTTTTATTTATTTATTTATTTATTATTATTATTTTTTAGGGGCGCGTGTGGCGCAGTGGTAAGAGGCTCGCTGCGTACGCACACGGTCGATGGTTCGATCCCGCGCCCACGGCCAACCAAGCCGTCCATCCCTCCGGGGTCGGTAAATTGGTACCAGAGGAGTCTGGGAGGATGAAGCACTGACTTGGTTCATCGGATGCCCCCCGCAAGTCATTGTACAGGGCACATACGCATTCAACGCCTCTACGATGATCAGATGAAGTCGAATGCGTGGCGCATCCCTCGTGACGGGATTGATCAACGCCGACCACTTTATCCTTTTATCCTTTTATTATTTTTTAAATATTGTTTATTTATTATTTGTTGTCGAAATTAGTATTTTTATCAATTTTATTTTCCGTCTGGGTCCCAAAAACGGCGGAGACCCCAATTTTTTCCCCACGCCCTCCTCCCGCCCAATTTCTGCGTCCGTCACTGCTGGACAGTGGCATTTTTTTTATTATAAAACCCTTCCGAAAATATCAATAATATTATAAATAGTATTAATGTAAAAAATACCAAAATACATATAAAAATAATCATTAATATTGTAAATTCAGGTGACTGGCAGTAAATGCTTTAAAAAATTAAAGTTATAATTAAAAATAATAGATGAGCTGTTGTACTGTTTTATAAAAAAAAAGCAGGATTTGTACATTTTTATAAAATAATTAGCTATAGTCGATCCTTCCTGGACTTTCTGGACATGGCCAAATCTTCTGGTTCCATTTTTAATTAAAATTTTAGCGTCAAATTGCTCGGCGTTTTGGTCCGCAAATGCACAAAAAAGGTGAATGTCACTGCAGCTCCACACCAATAGCGGTTTGATGAATTTCGATGACGTTTTGAGGTCCGTAGGGAAAAAGACCTGCCGCTGGATATTTGGAACAAATTGTCCTGTTCGCAATAGCCGTTTTTCCTGCTCTGCGATTCCAGAAATTTTCGGAAAGTTTTCATGGTCTTATTCCCGCCAAGTTTTCTCTATTTTGTAGGTTTTCAAAGGATTTTTCCGTAAGGTTTTAGCAGTAGTAATCGCAGAGAGAGAAATTCTCGGGTGCGGAGCGTTATACTTGACAAGGGCGGTGCGGCTGAGCTCTGGAAGTGGCGAATTCACCTAATTGACCAATCATGGGCCCGTCCGCGCCGCCCATTTCAGGTATACAGTCCTGCACCCAGAATTCTCGTGCTTATGTTCGAAATTGCACAAAGAACTCACGCTCGCCAGAAACTAACCCAAGAATCCCTTTCCAGGTTTTCTAAGTCGCCATCCAGAGCATGATTGATGACTAAGTTGCAATATTCGCATTTCTTGAAGTGATTAATGCGACGAAACACCATTATTTCTTTCTGGATGCCCATCACAATAACAAAACCAATGACTAGTCAAGAAATGACGTGAAGGACCGCGGTCTTCAACGGGGCGCCCCGTCGATGACTCGCCCCTGGTGTCCCGTTCTTTTCGAGCTTATCAGGTGTTTCGCGGCCACCTGACCACTTCTTTGTCTCCGCCCACGTCAGGACCGAGTTCATCCGGTTAGTCACCGCTCCAGACTGTTGTCAGGTGCGGTGCAGGTGTCAATGCGGGTAGTTGAGCGGTGTTCGCGGTTAGTTGTGACTTGGCCGGGTGTGTTTCTACCGCGATCGATCGCGGTAGGAGAGGTTCTTTTGTGTTTATGACTCAGTCGGAGGCGCATACAACGGCGGAGTGATGGTGGTGGTTGGCTGGGAGGTGAACTCGGGGCGACGATGGCTCCACCCCGTTCAAGACGTACCGCGGGTGGGGGATTGGATAGGCTCGGCTTTTTGGCTTCTAAGCCCGTTTCCCCTCTCATTCATCAGAATCATCCACGCACGCATACATTATCCTTTATTGACCTACGCTCTAAAAATCCAAAAAATTAATTTTTCCCATCAGATCGTGGAAGTTGAGTTTTTTTTCCCTCTGCGGTTGATTAAGTGCCCGAGGGAGCGGCCGACTCGTCCGAATTTCTTCAGACTTGTCATAGGCTATTACACCCGAGCCGTTCAATGATGTGGAGTCCGAGTATATGCGCATTAACAGCCCGTTCCTCTCCACCCCGCAGCCTGAACGACTTTTCCCCTCGTCAGTGGTGAGTTTTTTTTGTACAGGGCTATCATACCTAGCCCTGCCTTGCTATCATTATATATTGTATTCTTCTATATTAGTATGTTATAGTATTCAATTTTTCGAATTTTGTACACTATTCTATAGTTATACTGTAGTATTTGGTTCTTCGAACAGTTTGAAATTCGAATATTTGGAATTGCGCAAGCAATAAAGGCGAATGTTCAAATTTTCTAGGATCATTCCTTGAATTATCAATAAAATTATTTGATTTTATGTAGTCCTAGGCAGCATATCTGCCACGCCCTCCCTAAACCTCTCAAGTACCTTATCAGTCAGAGAACTAACAAAGTTTCCTTATTGGAAAATCATGACAGGATTCTGGTGCAACATTTTTTTTCCTTTTTTATCCTCCTTAACACACACAGTTTTCTAAAAAAAAAGTGCTGACTCATCCCGCTGCTCACAATTGAAGCAAATTTATCCAATCTGGATAAGGTCGTGTTTTTCTGCTTTTTTTTTCGTGTTTTTCCTTTTCGTATCGTGGCCATCATAAGACTACGATCATTGTCACTAAAACTTACTTCTTTTCGATCCTTACCCATGGTACTATAATATAATCATCAGAAAATCAAAAAAGTCAAAAATCATCAGAAGCAACTACTGCCTTACCCATGTGGTTAATTGTTTTGTGGAAGAATCCACGAATCATCATGAAATTGATGGACACTTGCAAAAAAATCTTCTGGAAACAAATCTTCGCAATGGAATGTAAATTATCTCCAAATCAGCACATATTGTTCCATCCTGGAGATTATTGACTAGAGATACGATTATTTCCGCTGAACTGTAGTCAATTTTCATCACTACTGTGAGTAAGCGGATTTTTACGACTTGATTCGATTGAAGTATGTACAGTCTCGGGAATTTTACCATTTGACTGCGTCAGTCGCAATTTTCCAAACAAACATGGAAATTTTCTCCAACAAATTATGAAGGGAAAAGGCAGAAAGGCTTTTGAAAAGCGAAACTTTTCAAAAATCCACTTCTGAGGCAGCGGTCTGGCGCAAACTTTTTGAGTTTCCTGCAGAATTCTCTGGTCTTCTTTAGTTTTTCTAATTTTTCCTGGTTTTTTCCTCGTACACAATAACCTAATTTCTTCATCATCAGTAAGCATTCCATCTCTTCAGGTCTGATTACTTCACCTTCTGTTTTCAAAGTTTTTCATTTCATGGTCATACCTCCCTCTCCCACCCCTCCCGCTACCATCCTCTTCTCCCCATTCTCCCCAACTTTGTTACTGATCAGTTGACCTTGATACAGTAGCTACTGTAGCTTACTGTAACAGCCGCTCAATTACCTGTGAAGTATCTCTCGTTCACAATACGAAACCTGTTTGTCGTTTGTTTTTCTTCGATTTCTTTTAGTTTTGAGTTCTCTTCACGTGTTTAAACAGCTAGACCGTGCGTACTTGCCTGGTACAAGACAGTCGGTAAACAAATTCACAGTATTTTCCGGAGTAGCCAACATGATTTTCCGGACGGTCCAGGAAGATGAGCTAACTGTGGGTAAGAACAAAGACATTGGGAAACTGGGTAAAGCAGTCTCATGTTCGCTGAGTCATGGGCCTGGGCATGCTCTTGTAATGGATTTTGTTGTATTTGCCTCAAAAATTGTTAGTTAGGACTTTCATTTCGAATAGAAACCATTTTGAGACAAAGTATTTCTGACTAAAATTTGATATCCTTAATTTTTTTTCTCTTTCTGTCTAAACATTTCTGTCTGAATAGCATTTTTCCTTTCCTAATCCAAGTTAGAGCGCAAATGCTATCCAGAGCCTGCATTCGCATGCATCACTGAGATTACCCATGGTAACCGTGTTACCACCCCTAAGTTGAATGGACGCTAACATCGGCATCAACCTTTACCCTGAGTACTCTCAATGATGTAGGCCTTAGAGGTATCACTGAGATTACCCAGGGTAAACATGTTGACGCCCGTGATAACAATGAGTAAACCTGTGAGATGTGAGATGTTAGCACGTTCACCCTGAGTAATCTTATGGATGCATGCGGGCCAGGGCACATTACCCAGGGTGAACGTGTTAACACTAATGTTGACGATGGGTAGCTTTGGGGTCCTGGTAGATGATCCAGGGTAAAGGTGCTAACACTACTCTTGACGATGAGTGAGTTTGAAAGTGTCAGCACGTTTACCCCGGGCTCGGATGAATAGTAAACCTGCAGTCGCATGCATCATTGATGTTACTCAGGTTAAACAGGTCGACACCACAGAAATTTACTCATCTTTGGCAAGGGTGTCAACGCGTTAAACCTGGGTAATCTCAGTGGTAAATCCAGACCCTGTTGTCACCGGCGTTAACGATGGGTAAGCTCGGAGGATATTGAGACCTTTATTCTGGGTTATCTCAGTATTGCATGCTCACATGTATAATTGCTACCTGATGTGAGCCTCCAACATCTTACCCAGGGTGAACGTATTGACGTATTGCCGTGTTAGACATGGGTAAATTTGTATTTGTTAACAATTTACCCTTGGAATGGATCCAGGCCTAGGTAATATATCTGTATTATATATTATGAATTATATGATGTAAATTAATCATTTTCTAGCCTTTTATTACCTAAGTGGAGATGAGAGCGTGCAACACCTTACCCTGGGTGAAATCAACTGACAACCGACTGCAGACAAGTCGCCTACCCACTCCCTAGACTATTTGACTATGCAGATGGAAATCTTTCTGAGAATGCGGACTTCCAATTTATTCGGCTTTGTTAGAGATTGAAAATAGATGGAAGTGGTGTAAACGTCGAAATTGGAAATCATCCTGAAATCGTGGACACAGGCTGAAAGCGGGCAGCCTTTGAGTTTTTCCCCCGCCAAACATCGCGTTAAGACACATCGCCCCGACTGGTCGTTCATTAGCGCACTTCTTCTGCGCTGACGATAGCCGACGATCGTTGTTAGCCATCTAAACGAACGACCTCCACACACATTAACACGCGGACGCGCTGCCAGGAACATCGTTTACATTACAGTAACCGCCCCGTCCATCTCGTCATAGCCCCGACCACCACCCCTACCACACGAGAAACATGGCCGCGCTGTCCGCCGGGGTTTTTTCCCCGCCCGTCGTTGTTTACTTTACCTAAAAGGCCACTAAAAGGCCTTTAGTGGCGTTACGCGCGCACCATACGGTAAAAATTCCGAAACGACGCACGCTAACACGATTCCACGCGGAGTTTCATAGCCAATTTTGCGGAATTTTACGACTTCTCGTCCCACGTGGACGAGTTTTCCGATTTCTTTTTCAACGCTGACCATTTATCCCTTTTTATCAGGATATCACATTCGCGCTGTGTTTTTGCTAAAGACTTTAGATCTCAAACAGAACCGCCAACCTCTGGATTTATTGTGGCGTTGTTAACCTAATTTTCTCCTCAACACCCCTCCATAAATCGAAATTACGGAAAATAGTGCGCTCCAATCATCGCTGACCGGGTTATGATATTTATGGCCCTCTATTCAGCAGATTTTCATAAGTGCATGTTGAGAATTGTCGTAAATGCGTGTTTTCCGGGGTCTAAGCTAATCCACAAAGAGAAGGCTTCCGCGAGAACTGGTCCCCGAGCTCCAACTCTGAACAGCTGAACTTTGACCCTCTCAATTTTCTGGTATATTTCTACTCTTATTTGACTTGCTGCGTTATTCTTCTTGAATGCACCATTTTAACCACTGAAGACCAGACGGTCTCTCGAAAAATTGAATTTGTTCTCGCGGTTTGCCTCTCTTTTTTTAAAATTTGAACAATAAAAATCGAAAATTTGTGGTTTAAACAAAGGGAAAATGGTGTTCTTTTGATGTTTAGCTTCCATGAATATCCACAAATTTCCGGATAATACTTTCTGCCTTAAGATTGCTGTCAACTAGAGCTATTGGTGTACCAGTTGCTTTAGATTCGCATGTGTTTGACCATTAACCTCCCTTTTATTCTAACGAGTTGGGAGTCTAAGACGTGTGCAGCTTTAGCCCCGCCCATTTGGGGAGGGGGGACATTTCCCTTTTTTTCAAATCAATGTGGACAGCTTCTGACCAGTAGTGGGAATTTAATTTTCTGTATTTTTGTTTTGATGTGACCGGAGCACTGTATTCTCTCAATCTGTGCCGTTCCAGCTAACTAAATCCTGCTATTGTGCTGAAATTCTGCTGCTGTCCATCTGAATATTCCAGATGTTCAAGCTGCATATTTTGCCTGTTCAAAAATTTACTTTGTATGAGAATTAATTTTTTAAAGTTCATTTTGGAGCTCTACGGTCTGATATACGGTCAAGTAAAGGCAGTTTTGGTAAGCTCCGCCCACCTCACGCAGGTGAAATCTTCGGTTTGGAGCGTTATACCTGGTGGAGGCGGCTCGACCGAGTCCAACGATTGGTCCGTTGCGTGATCTGGCCAATCGCAGAACTTTACTGCACTGCTCTCTCTCTAAGTATCACACTCCACACCACGAGATCTCTTACATTGTCATGGGCAAACTATGTAAATAAGCTCCGCCCACCAAGTGCACGGATCAAAATACGTCCACGACCTATTCATTGCAAGATTTGCCAGTTTCAAATCGTATATGCATGGAAACTCGTCCGAGCCAGAATCTAGGGATTCGCTGCGGAGCAAAGCGGTCTTAACCCATTTACTAAGGGCTCAGTCCCAGAAATTCTCGCTGCAAATCCGCCTGCTCCATTTTTTCGCAAAAGTGCACGAAATTTGTGGCACAGTGGTTCGCGGATAATTGCATCGCGCCAGGAATCTTCCAGAATCTTTCCAAAGAGGCGGGGAAAAACTGCGTACAGCCATTCTTCCTTATTATTCCTGCGTCGTGAGGTGGATTTCCTATTTGAAGTATCAGCTTTAGAACTTTCACCGTTTGATTATGTTGTGATTTGAAAAAAAAATGTTGCATGAGGTCGCCTGATTTTCGCAGATTTCTCACTGGTTCGTCGTGTCGGTACAGATTGTAGGGGTTGTGGAAAATATCCGGTGTAAAACCCGTCACTTTCGTCATTTCCCCACTCAACACACCAAATCCACCAAATTATTGAATTCTCCAGCAATTTTTGGCCTATTTCAAGCTGGTTTCGGTGCTTGCGCGAACTGGTAATCCGCCGGTGATTTCGTCCACATTCATAAAAAATCTCATAAATTTATGCAAAACGTTGCCGGAAGCCTTCCTGGACTACCCGTTGTGAGATCCTTGGGGACGTCGTGCAGTGAACCCCGAACACTGCATCGCAGCAACTGCCGAGCAGAAACTGCGCTTAACTTTTAGATCTCCGACGGAGTGGAACCAGCGACAGGGACGGATTGCAATCCGCCGCTCTTACCACTGAGCCATCCGGGCTACTTTTGATAGTGGTTTTTGCCAGATAACTGCAGCGGACGTGTGGGAAGACAGCATATATTATTTGCAAAAGACCGGGGCTGGGCGGGATCCGAACCCCTGAGCTCCATTCCAATGAACAAACGCTCGGACCACTAGGCTACGCGTGCATGTGAAGATCCGAACCGCAATCCTTACAGCTGACAGCTCTGCATATGCGAAACGTTTCATTTTTAGCTCTTGTTATGGTATTTTCATGTTCCCGAGTAAGCCAATCTTCTGGACATTTTGGGAGATGTCCCCAGCCTGAGCCTAAGCCTAAGCCTAAGCCCACATCTACTCAGGTGAAAAAATTCGAACCCAGCAAGAATTTCCACTTTCAGAGAAGAAATCTGCAAATTATGGAGAAAACAAAAAATACGGAAAATCTCAGAAGAACTCTCATAAATCCTAGAAAAAGGAAAATGCGATGGTTACTCAAGAAATTATGCTGTTCTCTGAATTTCTTCTAAATTTCAACACTTCTTACATTGTTCCTCATAGTATGCTACATCTATGTCTACATATGTATGCTAGTTGTTCCTTATACTAAAACCATTCTGATAACGCTGAAATCTAATTCCTCCTCGGTTTATACCAGTTTGTTCCACTGCGCTTCCTCGTTATACTCGCCCGCTCATAGTTGTTTCTTTTGTCCTTTACTTGTTTATTTCTACACATTAATGGGTATGATAGTCATATTTAAATCCATACTTGTCCCATAGTGTTGTAATCAGCATGCTATTTTCAATGCTGTTCATATGAATCAATTTTACTTCAATCCTTGGTTCAGAACGAGCAGAGCCGGAAGTTCATTCTATTTTCCTGCAGGTCGAGTTGAAAAATCCGACGTAGAGTGGTCAGAGACTCGCCATAGGAGAACCATCCTTTTCCTCAGCCTGTATGCCGTTACGATTGCTCACAATCGATTTGCTGATCTCTTTGTACTATCAGTCAAGCGGGAAATTTCTTGTTAAACCAGGGAAATTTCTTGAAGTTCCTTGATTTTTATCAGTTTTGATGGGAAATTTTATTGGATCCCCTTAGCTTTCCCTACTGCTGAGTAAGTTTTTGTGCTTTTCTTTAAATTGTTCCCGCACCATGTCTTTTCCATTCACTAGTATCACTGATTATTTGATTATTTTATTTTTTCGCGCACTTAAATTGAAAAAATGGAGTGTAAAATACATTCGGAAATTTTGGAAAATTTGCTCGATATTTCCTCTCATTTTGTGTGGAGTACTAGCTTCTGAAGACATCTTTGTTCTTGTTTTGGGGCACCAAATGGAAAAGTCTCAGAAGTTTTCCTGCAAGTTTTCCGAAAATATATTGGTTCACGGGGTGTCTGAAAATTCAGGATTCGCCCACTTTTAGGTGCTTACTCTTGTTTGTGAAATAATTATTTCGATAATTTTTAAATTTTAAGACAGCCTTCTATTAGTCTTTTCTTCAAATTTCACCGATGGTGATCATTTAATTTGATTCGCAGCGACCCGCTTCTTCTTTCCATGCCCTCCCACCTCCTCCTTACCCCCCCCCCCCC
>JARK01001403.1:495473-509854 GCA_000688135.1 Ancylostoma ceylanicum | reverse complement strand
CCTCCCGCCCACTTTCTGCGTTCGCCACTGCTACACGGTGTTTTTAAGACAAACGACTATTGGTTCTTTTTATGACATTATTACAACAAAATATGTCTCTGCTTACCAATACCAATACCAGTTTATACCACCAGCGTGGAATGAAGAATGTGTCATTGTTTTTGAGATCCTTCAGATTTCTAAACGAACCTTCTCGAAGGTGCATGCATTCATGAGATTACCCAGGGTGAACACGTCAAGACCACAGACCACAGTTCACCCAGCGTTGGGGCGAGCGTCGACACGTTTACCCAGGGTAATATTAGTGATGCACCCACGTCATGGAGCACTCATGCAGATCTGTGATTCGTTTTTTGGAAGAATTTTTTTCTCTGCTTAGTTGAATTTCACGATCCACCGTTTTTTCACGAACTACTGCATCAAATCCATGACAACCCCGCGTCCAGGTCCCCTTTTGTGAACCCCTCATAGCATACTTGCTCCCTCTCACATTTTATTTATTTATTACTTATTGCATGGTATTATCGTGTGAATTGAAAACAATAAATGAAAACAACAGTATTAGCTAGCATTAGCTTAACTTTAACCTAACAACCGACAATCTGACAGAATCCAGAATCAGAGAGTCATGAAAAGCACTGCTAAAATGAGAGAATAGTGAAATTTGTACTAGATGCGTGCGTCAGACGCACGCATCCATTTGCAGAGGGTTTTTTGTGAAGACCGGTCAATGCGGCATGTTCACCTTCAATGAAAAGAAGCGCGGCTGTTGCGATGCTGCAAATGCGTGCGTCTGAGCTGCGTCAGCGACGCGACTGGCCCTATCCTTCATCACAGAGACGCACGCGCGTCAAACGCACGCATCTAGTCTAAATTGCCCCAATAAGATGAGATTGGAGTTACATTTATCATAGATATACTCATTGTAGTAGATTTATACTCTATTTTGTACTACTATTAGGCTGTCTCATAAGTAATGGCCGCTTTGAAGCTGAGCTCCGCTAGGTGCATAGCTGTAAAAACCAGGGAAACCATAGAATGACAAGATGGTCCTAGGATGTAAATGGCGCACGCCTTGTGCTTGCTGATCGTTTAGGAATTGTCTACCTCGCTCCTAAATTGGAGGAGTTATGAAGTTTCAATTTTTTCTGGCTGCGGCCATTATTTTTGAGACAACCTAGTAGCACGACCGACTGTACTTTTCAAAGCTCTCATCCTGAAAATTTTCCGAGAATTTTTTCATAAACAGATTGGGGAGCGTATGGGATATTGGTGGTTTGGGCATGCAACAATGACAAATTAATGGTACGTCCATCACGTATTAGGTGACGAATAGTGCATTGTGGGAAAATTTGTTGATTTATGGGCACTAAGGCATCGCATCCAGTTTTGTTACGGAGGTGGAGACGTGCAATTGCACTACCTATTTACCATTTTTCTATGGATTCACACCCATTCGCCCCGGACTGCCGTCCACTTGTTCCATTTATGGAGTCAACATATTGATTCTGTTTTGTTGCTGTGCATAATCGCAGTTTTTTCCTCCACTCAAATGCTGCTGCTTTTTCTGGATTCACTAGGAGTTTTTTCCGTGCGCTGTACAGTTTCCAGCGATTTCTCGCCGGTTTTCCAGGAATTTCTCACGAAATCCTTGATCTCGCCAGCAGCTAATGTTCCACTTGTCTCGTCACACCTGAACACTACTTGATTTTTTACAGATCACGTTCTGTGTGAAATGATGGCGCTGGACGGGAACGAACGGCGTCGTATTACGCCGGACAAGTCGCCCACACACAGCGTCGTACTCCGTCCGTCACGTCAATTTAACGTTAGAGGTGAGAAATTTTCCCACGTGGTGAAATTTTCCCACGAAATTTCATAGATCACACACACGCACACGCGCACGTGGTTGCAGACAATTCGCCGGCGAATCGTCACTCATTCCATGGCATGACGTCACCGCTGACGTCACCAACGTCCAGGGAACGACCGGAGCAGCTGAAGCGCTACTCCCAACAGCTGCACTATCCGGCATCGTACACGGATCTGCCGCCGTACTGTGGAAACCTCTCCATAGCGAAACAGGTGAGTGCGCGGTCGTAAGTGGCAGTCGTGGGGGGAAATTGCTCATGAAGTGCCGGCTGGGGACCGGTTTGTGGGTGAGTTTCTTGGCTTGATTAGACCAAGTCATACCTGGAATGATTTAAATCCGGCTAACCATGCCCTAGGGCTTCATAATGTAGTGGAGGTCTCTGCTTGATGAGGCACTTCTCACTGCCAGGCTCGAAGTTTTCGCTTTGGTCTGATCAATACTTATCCTTTGCACTGTATCTTAGTAACATATCTCTTTTCAAAATTTTTCTGCTCAGTTCTGTTGCTTACTATTAGGTCGTCAAGTATGAAATGTCTGATTTTTTAAGTGGTTAGTTTGACAGCTGGTATTTTCGGGGTTTCCTCAGGACCACTCTCATATTTCTTTTCATTATGAAGATACATTCTCCCTCTATCAAAATCACCTATTTGATTTTTGATCAACTTTAAAATTTTTGTCTGAGAGGAACTTTTGTGAAACTCGGGGCTATTAAGTCGCTCTAGCTACCGAGCGCGTCCACCGCGTGGCGGATGGTGGTAGGGAGAAATCCCCGTGGACCATGAGCGATCCTATCTTGGCCTACGTTTCGCAGGTGGGCGTGGGGGTGGCACCTCACGACTTATAAAATGCTTGCCGGAGAAGGGCGGCCAAGTAGGAGAGGCGAGTCGGGACCGCCTCTATAAACAAGGTCCCCGCCCCGTGAGATGAGGTTGGCACGGTTACCAAAACAGCCTCTTCTTCGTATTTCCAGCGTCAGGCCCAGGTTGACAGGCCGGCTGATGGAGGCAATCGTCACACAAATATGAGAGGTTCAATGTGGAATACGGTAAATGCTAGGACGTCACCCGGAAGTGACCTGCAGGAAGCCCGCCCGCCTCCTGTGGTTAAAAAGCGAGGGCTACCGAGGGACGAACGACCTCGGCTAAAGACGCTAGTTCGGGTCGGGTCCTTGAACGTCGGAACGCTGACCGGTAAGACGAGGGAGATCGCAGATTTCATGAAACGAAGGAGGATTCACGTTCTGTGTCTGCAGGAGACGAGATGGAAAGGGTCCAAAGCCAGAGAGATCGGAGACGGCATCAAGTTGTTTTATCACGGACTTGAGGCAAAAAGGAATGGTGTGGCAATCGCAGTATCTGGGCCCTTAAAAGAACATGTGTCGTCTGTGAATCGTGTTAGCGATAGGATAATATCCCTTCGAATCGCTACCAAGGACGGTTTCTGGACAGTAGTGTCCGTATATGCTCCGCAGTGCGGCTGTACCGAGGCTGATAAGGAGGCATTCTACGAGGAGCTCGACGACGTCATTAGAAGTGCGCCTGAAGGGGACTACGTGACTGTTGCAGGAGATTTCAATGGTCATGTAGGGCAAGATAGACAGGGTTTCGAAAGAGTTCATGGAGGAATAGGTTTTGGAAGGAGAAATCAAGAAGGTGAGAGGATCATTGAGCTGGCTGAAGCGCACGATCTTGCGATTGCAAGCACCTTCTTCATAAAGAGAGAGTCTCAGAAGATTACGTATTGCAGCGGAGGTCGGCAAAGTGAGATTGACCACATCCTCGTTAGAAGACAATTTCTGAAAACAGTCAAGGATGTGAAGACCATCCCAGGAGAGGAAATCGCAGGACAGCATCGACCTGTGGTGGCGGATGTATGCATAGCTTTACCGAAGCAAACCAAAGCTGTACGAGAGCCACGTATCCGGTGGTGGAAGCTGACAGGTGAAACGCAGAAGACATTCCGTGAGAAGATTGCCGCTGTCGGTTTGCCAGATCCCTGCGGTCTCATAGACCCTGTGTGGGCTAGCGCTGCAAGTACTATCCTGACGTGTGCTAGGGATACACTAGGAGAAACTAAAGGTGGAAGGAGAGGAGATAGGGCAACGTGGTTCTGGAACGAAGACGTGCAAAAAATGGTTAAGGCTAAGAAGGATGCGTACAAAGCATGGCAGAAGACCAAGTCCCTCTCTATGCTGGCGGAGTACAAGTTAAAGAAGAAGGAGGCGAAAGCTGCGGTAGCTCGTGCTAAAAACGCTGCCATGGACGAACTATACGATAAGCTAGAGAGCTCACAGGCTGAAAAGCACGTGTTCCGACTAGCGAAAGCACGCCGAAGGGCATCCCTGGATGTGACTGAGGTCAGAGCTGTCAAGAACGAAGACGGTGAAGTTCTGAGAGATGCTGTAGCAGTCAAGGAGCGGTGGAGAGCGTATTTTGAGCAGCTTCTGAACGAAGAGTTCTCAAGAAAGGAAAGAAATTCCGCGGAACCAGTAGCTGGGCCGATACAGCCTTGGACAGTCGACGAGGTGAGAATGGCTATGAAGAAAATGAAGGCTGGTAAAGCCTCAGGTCCAGATGGAATTCCTGTGGAGGCGTGGAGGTCTCTCGGCGAGTTAGGAGTGCGGTGGCTGACCATGTTCTTCAACAACATCACAAGGTCAGAGAAGATTCCAGAGGCGTGGAAAGACAGCATCATTGTGCCGATATTCAAAAGAAAAGGTGATGCGATGAATTGTGCGAACTACAGAGGTATAAAGCTCATCGCACATACGATGAAGATCTACGAACGCCTTCTGGATATGCGGCTGAGAGATATGGTGGAAATTGCATCAGATCAGTTTGGATTTCTCCCAGAGCGATCGACAATCGACGCCATCTTTATCGCTCGTCAAGTGATGGAAAAGTATCGCGAAAAGAATAAGCCATGTCATCTCGCATTTCTGGATTTGGAAAAAGCGTATGACAGGTTGCCGCGCGCAGTGCTTTGGGAGGTGATGAGAGAAAGAGGCATTCCAGAGTGCATGGTGAGGACAGTCCAAGTCATGTATGACGGATCAACAGCAAGGGTGCGCACCTCACATGGAATAACATCAAAGTTCGATATAACGGTGGGGGTGCACCAAGGTTCAGCCTTGAGCCCATTCCTGTTCATCATGACATTGGATACAGTGGTGAAACATCTCTTGGAAGGTCCACCATTCACACTGCTCTATGCTGATGATGTCGCGCTAATCGCAGATTCGAGAGCAGAACTCCAGCTCAAGATTCAGAAGTGGCAGTCAGCTCTGGCGGACGCGGGTCTGAAGCTGAATCTGAGGAAAACTGAGATCATGAGCAGCTCAGGTGGAGACGACGTCGTGCTAGACGCAAACGGTACTGCTTTCACACAAACCGAACAGTTCCAGTATTTGGGAAGCATCTTAAGTGCTGACGGAACAGTGGATGCAGCAGTTAGAGGACGGATTGCCTGCGCATGGTTGAAGTGGAGGGAAGCAACAGGAATTCTCTGTGATCGAAGGTGCTCGAGGGTGTTAAAAGGGAAGATCTACCGCACTGTGGTGAGGCCGGCGATGATGTATGGCAGTGAGTGCTGGCCGGTGACGAAGGCGCACGAGAGGATGTTGAACACGGCGGAGATGCGCATGCTTAGATGGGCATGTGGACTTACGCGACGTGATAAGGTATGCAATGAAGACATAAGAACAATTATGCAGACAGCGAAAACTGCGTGCACAGAGGTTGCGGTGGTTTGGACACGTTATGAGAAGATCACCACTACACCCTACCCGGCAGGCCTTGGAGATGGAAGTTACCGGAAAGCGCCCCAGAGGCGCACCGAAAAAACGATGGAAGGACACCGTATGCAAGGATATGAGAGAGCTTGGAGTCACCAAGGATGACGCTCAGGATCGAGATCTATGGCGCAGAAGAACCAAAACAGCGGACCCCGTGAATGCGCGGGATAGACGCTAAGGAGAAGAAGAAGAAGAAGAAGAAGGAACTTTTGTGAAACTACTCAGAGACAAAAAATCGCATCATTTTGGAATATGGATTCCATCGCGGAGCCTGTAAAGCAAATACAACTCGACATACCCAAGAAATGTTTGGAAAGGGAGTGGCTAATAAAGGAACGGGACACCAATGTTTTGAGAAATTTCTTTCCGGTGATATAAACCTGCAAAGTGAGCGTTGTGCTGAACCTGGACTAATATGTGTTGGAAGCCGTGGCTTAAGCGGATAGGTGTCAAACTATGCCTGTATATGCACAAGGCAATACGACAAGGTAAAGTGGCTCGATGAACGATTTTCCCACGGTTTGATCCCCAAAAATTGGTGCCGTTTTTTGACCATTTTTTGCAAAACCACGCTGAGTTAACCAGGAGAGCAAGGAGGGGAATCCACCTGCCATTAGTTGCACTGGCCAAACCTTGCTCTACTTTACCACAACTTCTCCCAAGTATTAGTCCACTTCCTGATAGAGAAAACTTTCCACTTTCAACATGATGTTGGAAATGCCCCTCGCCAACTTATCACCTCTTGCTTCCCAGGCTTCAACTCTGTTGGCGCAACCATGCTACCGCTAAGATGGCAAGGCTGTGCCGGTAGCAGTGGGCCATACTTGGATTGCTCATACCCCATCTTCTTGGAGAAACATTGCTCGAAACTGTCTCATTCAAAATCAGACATTTCATACTTGACGACCTAATAGTTCCATGCGGCAGTTATCCATAGCTAGTGAAGCACAGAATCCACACATCGGGGCCATTTCTCGTGTGAGACACTTCTCACTTCCAGACGTGAAGTTTCCACCTTGCCCTGATCGATACCTATCTTTTGCGTAACGACAAAGCACTTTCATTGCTTGTTTCTGTTGCTTACTACTCCCATGCAGCAGTCATCATTAGCTACTGAAAAACAAATTTCATACATGGGGACCAGTTCTCGTGCCCTATTTTCAGCTTCTCATCATTGTTAATTTATACCATGTACTAATCCAAAGTGAACAAGTACCTATCCGGAACTCGCTTGTACCTTGCTATCTCGGTCTGGCTGTATCATTGCGAGTACCCAGGGTGAACCCGTTGATGCTCGCGCTAAGAGTGGGTGAATTTGTGTGACGTTGACACCTTTACCCTAGGTAAGCACAATTATACATGCGGCATGGCCCTAATTTTGAGTCCTGGGGGCACATGGCTTCATAAAGTGGGAGAACTTTTCTGAAGCTGGGATAAGACGGAAATAAGCCATGCGAGAACTGGTCCCCATGCAGTCGCTTGCTTGCAGAACACTTCATGACATTTTAATCGAAGTAATAGTCAACTCGTCTCATTCATAATTTTTTCCTCAGAACTCATCTCAGTGAGGATCCTGTCAACATTTGTTCTTTCCCTATCCGTTTCTCTTGCTCTTCCCATAATTCTCTGATATTTTGAACCCCCTTGTTCCTCATGGACATTTCCTCTGTTTTCCAATATATTCAATCTTGTGGAAATCAAGGTCCAATCGTACTTGTTAACAGGAAAAACTTGGGGACCAGTTCTCGCCTTGAAAAGCAGAACGGCGAACTGAGCTTCTTCCTTCTGAGCGTCTGAACATATCCTATTTTATAATATATTGGAATGTTTCTGGGGAAAAACTATCAAAATATTCTCGTTGAAAGCTTGCATGTGAAATTTTCAGATATTTGTAATATTGGCGATCTGAAAAAAAAAAACTTTTTAACGATTTTTTCCAAACTGCAACTACATGGACTTCTAAATGCAACCATTTGCCAGCGTCGCACTCTGCTGATTGGCTGACACTGACGCTGCGCTTTTGCATGTTTTATATTGTTGGTTGTATATTTTTGTTCTTGTACTATTCGTTTTATCGCAATTTTTTTACTACAATAGTTTGCATATACATAAATGTGAGCACAGACAGAACTGGGAGGAAGCATTTGGGGGAGGAGGTTGTGTAGTTAAACTGGGAGCTTTGAGGATCAAAATGCAGGAATTTTGGGTTTAAATTATAGGCAAAATAGGCAGTTAAATGAACAAATGAACATATTATACTTCAATTTTTAGCAATCAAAACCAGTTATCGAGGAATAGTTATGAGATTGGGAATTTATTGATAAGCCACTACAATTTTACGCATTTTGTTAAGTAATTCTGCAAACATTTGCCGACCTGTTCTACTCTAGCACTCTCGTATCAACGCTCTACTCTGCTTGAGACTTCTTGATCTGTTGAATTCGTCAGCGATTTGCTCTGAAGAGTTCCCTTATAGACCTTCAATCCAGACGAGAAGGGATTTTTTTCCGTTTCGAAGGTCGAGAATTGAGGGGTGAAGGGGCAACCATTTATCTTACGTTAGATAAGTGTGTAACCAAAGTGCTTATCGCTTCTTTTTCTTGGAAGAAACCCGGAGACTTGCTGATTATCAGCGTGGAGTTGCTGAACTGTAGAAGAGAAGATGAGATATCACGGTGGGGGTCTGGTTGGGTCACAAAAAGCGCAGCTAAGACAATTGTCGGTGAATCTCTCTTTTCTTTTTCTGGATCTATTCAAAAAAGGGAACATTCTCATGTAAAGAGGGGTAGCCTTGGAATATGCAAATGCTTCTAAGTTGCCTATGATTTCATGGATGTGTAGCCCGTGAAACAAAAAAAAAATAGGGCGCTCATCATATTCCTGTGTTCGAATTTTTTTTTTGAGATTTTGAATATTCGACATTTGGATTTTTTTAGCAATAACTTCTATTACTCTAGTCAAAGTAGCCCTTTGTGCAATGGTGGTCACTGAAATCCCAGTGCAGTCCTCGTATCCGTAAACTTGCTACGTTTTGTACGATTTACCAGCTTCGCGCAAATTCGATTCTTTTCCACGTGACTTGTGGCGAGATGTTTTTAGGTTACACCTAAAAGCCTGCATCCTGTTCTATTCACCGTAAAAGTAAGAAACAAAAGATCAGAACCCGTTCCCATCAGTTCCGTGGAAAATTTCCTCTTCTTTTTTTTGTTTCCATTTGACAGTGCAGAACTTTGCATGTTTTGTCTGCGGAAGCGTTAACAAGCAGTGCTTGCCTGTCTTTAAAGACATTTCTTCCAAGGCTAAGAGACAGAAATTCATTTGAACACAATGGCGGCCAAAATGGCTTGCGTCGCCCTGCTGATTGGCTGGCATTAGCGCTTCAGCCGCTCCCATTGGCTGCTGTACTGTTGATTTCTTTGAATGTTTTGCAATGTTGGATTCCGCATTAGTTCCTGGGTTTGTCCGCGTAACTCAGCTATCGGAATTCCTGCGGTTTCCGACTAACCTTCTGCACAGATTGGTGTAAGTCGTGCATTTCCAGAAATTTATACATGTCTGGACATAATTTCTATGATATTCATACTCTTTTATCATTTTATACATGTTATTTTGGGAAAGACACTCAATTTCTGACCTTGGTAGTTCAGAGGAGAAGCATGGGGACTAGTTCTCGCTAAAGAAAAAACCAAATTCCTTTCCTTATTATTGGCTGAATACTTTTGTAACAGGGTGCTTCTGACGTTCCTGACACATTGTTCTTATTTCAAAAATTTCACTTAAATATTTTAGAATTTGTGAGGGTTGTCCTTCGTGGTTCTGCACTGGTGGTTTTCGGGCCATTTCCTCAGGATGCCCACGTGTCTCGTGGAATTCCCGGAATTCCTCCGATTTTTCCCTAAATTTCTTCCTGAGATTAAGCAGGGCAGTTTCAGGGCAAATGCCGGACTTTGTTCGGAATTCGCTTGAATTTTGATCGAATTCTGAGTGTTTCTCAACTGTGTTCCTCACATTTTTTCTGGAATTTAGGCGGAAGTTCCTGGGGTAGAATCAGCAGAGCTCCTATACTTCTAGCATTCTTCGGGATCGTACTGATTTTGCTATCAGTCGATCACTTCGTTTCTATAGCATGTGGTTTATCAAGCATAAGCCCATTTCCTCCTCATTCTTCCGGAATTTCCTCCCTTACTTACTTTGCTCATTTAGTTTCATTTTTCTTATTAAAAATAAAAGCAATGAAAAGGATATAAAATTTATCAATCAAAATTGTGACTGAAATTTGATAATAGGGACAAAGTAATGTCTTTTATAGTGAAAAGTAGAAATGGAGTAAAATAAAAGACTGAATCTGGCTCTTTTGAATAGTTTTAAAGTTCGAAGAACTCCATAGTTTTGAGAGAAAAAAAATAATACACTATAGGCTATTTTTTACCCGTACAAATTTTTGCAGGACCACAGCAGAACGTCGGAAGGACTTGCCACAAAAAGGCATTCTACTGTGTTTCTTTCGAACCATTCTCTACATAAATCCATTCTGCTGTCCTTCCGACACTTTGCCTGAGTGCTGCTTTTCTCAACATTTTTACTTCCCCATCTTTTCCGTCGGCGGAATTTTCTATGCTTTAGTTACAGTGAGAAAAATTCGACAATCTTTTCGTTCGCGAATTCACGCCATCAGTTTCCTTATAGAGATCTCAGAAACACAGGGAACGTTTCCCACTCAGCACCTCCTCCAGGCGAGGTGCATATAAACCTGTCGACCAGGTTGGCGCAGCTACGAGTTTACACTTGAGCTGTCGCGCCTGATTGATGTTGTTTTTAGTGTCGTCGGCCATTGACGACTCTAGCACATGGAGTCCCACTGAATACAACTGCTTTCGTAGCGACATGCTTTGGCGAAAAAAAGCGAGCGGAAAATTGCCGACTTTATGTCTGCATGACCGAGTTTGTACTAGTTGCTGTGCAGTTTTGTTGGATTTCGTTGCCGAGAGGCTGGGTTTGTAGGGTTAGGTGGGTACCAAATACTCAGCACCGACTGAAACCTGTTGCTTAAGTCATTATTTTTGAGTAAATATCTAGGGACTCATTTAATATTCGAATTTAATATTTATACTTATTATCTAAAGTGATTATTTGAACAAGTAGATCAGACGAGTGTGGAAAAAATCCACTGCCTTTGAACATTCCAACTTCCGCGTTGTTTAGGAATCCAGAGCTCTTCAGAATGAGTGCCTCTTCTATAAAGAAAAACCTTCGTAAAGCCACTCTAATGACCGGTCACTAGCATTTCTATCAAATCACTACTTTTAAACCACCTATGCATTTTCGAACATTCGACTTCTCAACTTATTCGAAATCAAATATTTAGGATCTTATAGCTGCTCAATTCCAACAGTGGGATCCAGGTAATTCAGAAGTTTTCAGTAAAAACGTTGGAGCAGCTGATGTTTTTCCAACCAACCACAATAATGTAAAGAAAATTCATACATTGGACCTAGGAAATTTTTGTGACCCTCCTTTCCCCGAAGCACTTCTTTGAAGGCTCTTAAAGAGCTGCCATAGGCTAATTTATAGGCTTTCTCAACTGACACCGTCCATCATACATAATCCACCGCATCATTCGAACTCGTTCAGTAAAAAAAAGGAAGAGGTTTAAGATAACGGGAGAGGCTGAGTGGAGAGCTCATAAATTCTGCGAGGGCTTTGCTTTTAGTGTGAAAAAAATCCTTGAAGTCAGGCGTACAGCCATCTCCGTGCATTTTTACGTGTAAGTTTTGTTATGGTAAGAATTTTAAAAAATTATGAATAGAATTGTAAACAAATAAAAGTATGTATAAATGTAGAAGCGTAAAATATACGTTTCAAAAAGTATTGACATGTAAAAATGGATAGATCATCCCAACCAACTAACCAACTAGTACAAACATAGATAACCTATTGCAGAATAACAACCGTACCATGATCGCCTATGGTCTCATATGATTTGTTTGGAACCGGATTTTTTAGGATTATTTTTATTGATTTTTTGTTATTTATGTATTTATATTTACGCTGTACTTGAAGTCCTAATATTCTTTCAGTCTGAACAATTTTGCAATTCGCTATTTTTCCTTGTTGATATGACTGCCTAGAAATGGAAATTACTCTTTTACCTATAAATATTAGGTCGTCAAGTATGAAATGTCTGATTTTTCAAGTGGTCAGTTTGACAGCTAGTATCTTCGGAGTTCAGTCAGATCCACCTTCATCTTTTTTTCCATTACGAAGGCACATTCTTCCTTTCTCAAAATCATCTATTTGATTTCTGATCAACTTTAAAATTTTTGTCTGAAAGGAACTTTTGTGGAGCTACTCAAAGACAAAAAATCGTATAGTTTCGGAATATGGGTTACAGCGCGGAGCCTGCAAAGCAAGGACAACTCGTAATACCCTAGAAATGTTTGCAAAGGGAGTGGCTAATAAAGTAACGGGAAACCTATGTTTTGAGAAATTTCCTCCCATTGATATAATCCTACAAAGTGAGCGTTGTGATGAACCTGGACTATGATGAATTGGAAGCTGTGAATTAAGCGGATAGGAGTCAAACTGTGCCTGTATATTCGGCAAGATTTGGCGTACGTAACCCTATATTATCCAGGTGTTCAAGGCAATACGACAAGGTAAAGTGGTTCGATGAACGAATTTTCCACAGTTTGATTCCCAAAAATTAGTGCCATTTTTTGACCATTTTTTCGCAAAACCGCGCTGCGTAAGTTAGGGGAGCAAGGAGGGGAACCCACCTGCCATTCATTGTACTGGCCGAACCTTGCTCTACTTGACCAGAACTTCTCTCAAGTATTAGTCCACTTCTTGGCAGAGAAAATGTTCCACTTTCAACATCATGTTGGAAATGCCCTTCGCCAAGTTATTGTCACCTGCTTCCCAGGCTTCCAAGCCGTTAGCGCAACCATGCTACCGGTAAGATGGCAAGGCTGTGCCGGTAGCATAGGGGCATATTCGGATTGCTCGTACCCCATGTTTTTGGAGAAACATTAGTCGAAACTGTCTCATTCAAAATCAGACATTTCATACTTGACGACCTAATAATTTCACTTCTATCCATTCCATTTAATACCTTTTCTCGAGATTTTTCAGAAAAAAATTTCCACAATCCAGAATAAATCACAGTATATAGAATATAGTAATTAATAGAGAATATAGTAATTAATTTTCTAGCACATAAAGTGCAATAATACGTCTAAAATACGATATTAAAAGTACGATACTAATATACGTCTGTTCTCACCATACTTTTCATAAAATAGTGAGAAATATTTTTTTTGAAATTGCATACTGAGAAAAATACAGTAGACGCTCCGAGCCACATGATTCATCAAGAAAAGGTTTAGAAACAAAACATATGTGATGACAGTCTTTTTTTAGTGAAAATTCGTCCATTGTTCATTGTTGTCGATTCGTCATAGACGAGAAAAAAAGGAGAACTTGATGTGCACGAAGCCATGTGATTTAAATGGGGTCTGTTCTTTTTCGAACGAACAAGTTAACATAGTGCAGTAGTAATGGTAATGGACATTACAGCATTTCCATCAATAACAAAAAAAAACCCGATTTTATTCTCATTATTTCTCTAAGAATTCATCATAACATTTGCAACAGTTTTTTTGTGGCGTTTAGTTGTGCGAAGACTGGTCTCTGGGTCCATATCATCGTGAAGAGAAAGGAGCGTGGCACAGACCGCTCTGATTGGCCCAGTCGGGCCGCCCATCATGCCCACCTGCTTGAACTCGTACGGTCTCAACTCTGTAATATATGGTGTACTTGCACGTGGCGTTGTACGAGTCCAAACAGGTAGGCCTGGCGGGAGACCGGAACGCGCCAATCAGAGTCGCGTGGTCACGCCCCTTTTTCTCTCACGATGATACACACCCCTAGTTTCCACGCTGCTCTTCGCTCTCTAAAGCCTTGAATATTACACTACCAGGAGGAGGATATGAGCAGATGCCGCTCCCAAGCATGGCGTAGGTGTGGGGTATCAGCGTGTGGGAAAAGGGGCGTGACCATGCGATTCCGATTGGCGCGTAATGGCTGCCCGTCACGCCCACCATGCTCGAACTCGAACGGCGGTAGGCACAAATAGGTCATGTATTACGGGATTGACGCCGTTTCAATTCAAACAGATGGGCGTGACGGGCGGGCCGAATGCGTCAATCAGAATCGCGTGGTTCCGCCCCTTTTTCCCTCGCGATGATACCCACCCTGCCTATAGTATCTGGAGTTCTGGAGGATAACTGAATTCGCACCAGAGTGAACCTCGAGCATTTTAAAAATTCTGGGTTCTCTATTTTTGGTTTTTCCCCTATCTCCTCGGTCTACTAGATTGGTCCGAAAGTCTTGCACTATCATTTATTTTTGAGACAGAATTTCTCGCTAATGTATTTAAATTCTCTGGCCATAAAATGCGGCAGAATATTCCACTACCTCTCAACTGTGAAATTTCGCAGGCCAGGTCCCATTCACGAACAAAAATGTCATAATTGTTTTAAAAGTATAAAATTTGGTGCAAAAATTTTCGGGCCAAGCTATTAGTTAGAAACATCCACATCAGAAACCATTTTTATGGGGTTTCAATGTGGTTTCGGAGATCGAAATGGGCTTTTTCTGGATAGGTGAAAATAGCTGAATGAATTTCGACGTCAACTGTCACTTGTTTCTCCTACG
>JARK01001403.1:473296-489589 GCA_000688135.1 Ancylostoma ceylanicum | reverse complement strand
GAGGGGGGGGGGGGCGTGGGAAAAAATTGGGGTCTCCGCCGTTTTGGGAACCTGGATGAAAGATAAAATTAATAGAAATATTAATTATTTCCCCAGGTGTCCACAGATGATGATCCTCAACTTTCTTCTTTATTTTTACCAATACTTTACCCAATTACCCCAATTCAAACTTTTAGCCAGATATTTTGAGTCGTGTGGATACAGTATCGTATTCCTTGGAAAATGCAAGATCTTTCTTTGTAAAACGTGTTTCTAACAGTAAAAAAATAATATAAGATATTTATTCATTATAATATAAGATATAAGATATATAAGATATTTCTATGTATTTGAAACTCCAGCTACGTATGTTGCGTAGAAGCCATCTCTGTGGGTTTTTGTCTTTCATTTATTTTTCCTATTTTTTTATATCTTTTACCATATTTTTTCCCGGAATTTCGACTCTTTCAATGTCTTACGAATATTTATTGAATTTCTCATCTAATCGTGGTGAACATCTTCGGATTCAGGTCACTGCAGTGTTCATATTGTTTCTGTTCACATACTGAATGATTCTCCCAGTAGATTCTTCGGCCTTAGCAATTTACGACCTCATCGTGTGCTATTACCCTCTTTTTACTCGACTTCATAGCATTAATCAACTGTGAATCGCCCGTGACTGAATCAGAGACGCGAATTTTTGTGAAAAATCATGCTGTTTCTCCAGCTATTCGCATATTTTAAATTAATTTCCTTATGATTTTTCTAATAAGCAGGGAATTTCTGGCTTTTTTCTCAATGTTTCGGAAGATCCAACTTTTTTCTGACATTGTTGTGCCATTAAATCGCTGTTGCAGTGGGTGAATTAGTTTTTAACAGCGATATGTTAACTTGTGCATTTGAGGCCATTACTCCGATTATGTCCTGCACTGTTTTTTTTGGAACTTTCCGGCCAATTTTACAAAAAAAAAACTGTTCAGTTTATGGGTTTCCACTTCGACAATGCAAGCCGTTTTGTCAAGCTCTCCGAATAATTCATTCAATGGATGTTTTGAAAACAATTCTGCTCCACTTTTTTCTGAAATATACTGACGTGTAAATCTGAACCACCACCGGTTTGGTCTGCAATTGCACCAGTCTACTTCCTGAAAAAAGCTGCATAACGCCCATGCTCTATTATTCGCATGTTTACGACTCTTATTTCCGAGTGCTGAAAAAACAAAAAACTGCCACCAGTCGCCAGAAATGCTGGATTAACCGGGTTTTTCCCCGGGTCGTAATGTGGTTAATAGGTGATGGAGTTGTCCGCAGCCGCCTGCCTCTTTCCTGGATTCTTTCTGCGGTGGAATTCTCCTCGACCGACACATGCAGCTGTCGACCGCATTCCTCGTTGGAAAAGCACGAGCAACTTGCTTGCCCCGCCCTGCGATTTCCGGCATACCCGGGCTGGGATTTGCGTTGTACAGCCTTTCTTATGTGGTATTAAGGTGGTGATGTGCTGTTTCTGGAATTTTCCAGCACTTGCTCAATGGAATTTCGTACAAATTTTTAATGTCTTCAGGACCAGATAGAAATAAGATAAATTCAATTGATTTGACGAGCAATTTAGCATCGGTTTTGAGGAACTAAATATCTGAAATTGAAATTGCTCCACAGCCTTTCGAATAATCGATTCTTTCGAAATCGAATATTCGAACTTGAATACATCAGAAACACTACTGAATCCTAACTATAATCCCAAGTTTCCATCTAGAAAATTTCAGACCTTCATTCCCAGCTGAATTTGATCCTGAGTTTATAGTCGATTCCAGAAATTCTGCGCTTCGGACACAATCCAAGCCTTAATATGGAATGGGTAAGCGCTAGCGCAATGCAATAGGTTTAGATCATGTCTTTGATGGTAGACACCCCCAATGGCGTCGAGTAGAGCACCTGTTCTGCAGTTACGGTCAATGCGTGAAATAGGCACAATTTCTGAAATCAATGGTTCACGTGCTGAAACTAATGGTGTAAAATTGCGTAGTTTCGATAGCAACAGAATTCTTCCGGTTGTTCCACCGGAAAAGTGCTGTTCTCTCCCTTTCATGGAACTTTCATGAATTTTTTTTCTCGGCTACGTAGAGGGTTTTTATGAGCACACAATCTCCACGGTTATCATTGCTTTTTTGTTTATAGAACACATTTTCTTCTTTTCATGGAGTTTTCTTGTGATCCATCAAAACTCTGCCAATGATTTATTATACCACAAAGCCTCCATGGCTCCAAAAATCCATAAAAATCATAGGATTCCCTTGATTGTTCCTCATTATTTCCTGTTTGTATTCTTTTAGCTGCTCCTTATTGCCATTACTGTTTGATCCCCTTGAACTACTCCTTTTTTATTACTACTACTTAAAACTGAGCATTGCATGAAGCCCCACACCCCATTTCGTTCATTTTAATTTAATTTCAATTTCGTCATCCTATCGCATGGAATATGTACTTTACTCAAGGATTGTTCCTCGCTGCTGGAGGCCCATTGGTGATTCATGGGTGTTGTAGTCCATGAAATGTATTCTAGAGGAAGAATATGTCTAAATTCTTCCTATCCATTTGATAGTTTACCTTCTTCACTCCAGATCTTTCATAGTAACTGTGCCAAGAGGTAAAAGCGGATAAATTCGAGCGAGAACTGGTCCCCATACTGTTGTAATGATTACTCACTACGATTTACAGCTTTTATTGACTAATTTTCCTCACTCATTCCCTCGCCAAGCTATAAATTTGATTACTCTTCACGTTTCACTGTTTAATAGTTTGAATCTATTAATACTCAGTTTTTATTTTAATAGGACATTACCCTTTTTCTTTATTTGACTAATTCGCTACCACCAGTGAGTGGGAAGTGGCTGGGGAACAGTTCTCGCCTGACTTTCCCACGAAGCCGAGGTGTCCACAGAGAAAAAAAAACCAATCAAATTCTGATTTGCTTGAGATTTTCTTGAAAATCCCTCTTTCTGAACCGATTGACAAAATTTTTCCGGAAACTTTCAACGCGTCTGCACGAATCTACAGTAACTCCGCCACCGTACTTAGGGCATTTCCTACCGTACCTATAGTAAGATACTACAACTAACTACGGTTGCAGTGTTTGCTAGCAATCAAATAAACACATTCAAATGTGACGTTTTACGAGCATTTCTCGCCTTTGCTAGAGAGCGTGCATTTTATGGAGACGCAGAGACGTAGGCAGAGTTTTTGTGGTTGTAGTTTCGGAGGGTTTCGTAATGGACAGGCTAGGATGCAAGTGAGGTATTGGGCATGTCTGTCGAGGTGGAATTCTATGGGGGGTGCAGGTGTTGAGTAATCTTGAAATTTCATGGGAATAAGGGAAAATCCGGAAAATTTTCCGCCTCCTGCCATAGGGTACAAAGCGGTGGAGGCGGAATGTCCTATCGTCTCACTCCAAATTTTTTCTTTCATACACACTAGTAGTGTACGGTAGTCTGACTAAGGTCGTGGATTGCACAACTTTATTCGATCATAACCATTTTTGCAGATTTACATCGTTCCGAAACGATAAATTGCGTCGTTAAAATGAATAGACGTTTACCGCCGCAGAACACCGCCACACAATTGTCGCAAATTCCCCGGCAAATCGACTAAAATTAGCCGCCAGCCGTCTTTTTCCACACGGATATCGACATTTGTGGTGCTGCGCACGGCTGCCGCTCGTGAAATTTCGCAATCCTTAAAGGGAGTGAGTGTGCGTCTGCAACGATATCGTGGAGAAACGGTGTATTTTTTGCCTGTGCTGTGTCAGGAGTTGGGCGTATGACCCACCGGCCTTCCTATTTATCTTTGTTCTTTTGGCTTTCCTGAGCACTTCACAGCGTTTTCCTCTGGAGTGCGGTAGAATGTCTTCCAAATGAATTATAGCCAGTATTTCCTGGAATTTTGTAACCAAACTCCGCCCTTTCCTAGTCGGATTCCTTCCTCCATTTCCCTGTTGACTTCCTCCATCGGGTTCGCTCTGTGCTCATCTGTATACTTGCAAAAAGCAGTAATTTTTACGCTCATATCCTACATTTTAAGCCTACTCTAAAACAATAAAATCAGTTTCAAAACTTCGCTCTACCGTCACTTTCTGCTCCAAAGCCAAATACTCATTGCAGCTGACTTAACTTGTTCTATACCTGTCCAAATTGCGGAAAGACACGTTTTTTTCCTGTAACCACTCTAAATTTGGTGGCAATGCCAACATTTTAAGCGTGTATTTGCCTGTATGCCATTCAGTAGGACTGTATTGACGTTGGTCCGGATCCCTGGCAATAGAGCGCGATATCTGGTGCCTTATCGTGGAAACCGAAATCCTTTTGGCTTTTATTACCCCAATTCTTAGCTGTGCAGTCAATGCCGAAATGAATGGGGCTGGCTTGCTTGTGATAAATGGAGGTATTTATGGAAAATGGGTATTCTTTGACGCAGTGATGCATATATGCCAGGAAAAGCATGGAGAAACAGTGTCTTTCATGGGTTATGAGGGATTTTTAAAGGATTTTTTAGGACGTGCTCAAGGTTACTTGTTGATTTTTGCCATTTTCCCAAAAGGAATTTTAAGTCGTGGTAAATTTGGACGTTTTGCATTTGAAACAAGACCAATAGTGCCCAATGGCAATCTAGTCTTCCCATACCTCACATTGAGTGTGGAGAGAAAAGATCCTCGAGAGGGTAGTGCGGCCTGTGATTGGCTCTTTAGATGAATTGGCCAATTGTGAGCCTGTCAATCTTTGATACTCTAAAAACCATCTATCGCAAATTTGACGATTGGTTGCGTGCCGTTTACAGCTTAGTGGTAGACAAAATGGCGACATAGGGGCGGTGCAAGGGTACGTCTCGAGCTGTCTGTGTTCTCTTCTCGTTTACACGTTCTCTCGTCACTCCTGCTAGGGAAGGCACAAAAATCCTCTGATATCAACCCATAGCTGCTGCTTTAAAATACGAAAAACACGACGTTTTTAATGCTTTTTGTGTGTATTTTCATCGTTTTGCTTGTAGGAATTGGCTTTCCACTGAATCACTCGTTATCATATCACTTACACAATCCCTTATGTGTTGTTTTTCAATGATGATTAAAACGACAGCGGCTGCTCGTCAGCCGAGAGAGTCTCGCTCGCTCGACCGGCCACGGGGGTTCTTATCAGCGACACCCATCTGCTTCGCTTGAGACCGCCAACGCGTTGATATTTTTGAGTCGGTTCGGTGAATCTCTGAGAAATTTCCTGCTACTGGGAAATTTCCTCTTCATTCGCTTGACGATCGTATTGCATTGATGTTCTGCTCGATTTTTGTGAGATTTTAGTTACTTTAGTAACTTTTCCAATGTCTTCACGATGACATTCCCTGAACTTGTCTACTATTTTTTTACTTTTTTTATACTTTATTGATTCATCTCTTTCTTCTCTACATTAATTAAAGAACCGCGGCGCGATTACTGATTATGGTGATTTTGTTTGGCTGCAATTTGACACATTTCTATGGTCTATCAAATACAGGGGCGTCAATTGCCATTGCACACCTAAAAACGAGGCCGCGCCGCAACACTTACGCGCCGCGGCAGGCCAGCTGCGGAGGCGCTGTGGTTGTCAGCCGTACTAGGACAGCCGCTTTGTCTATTGTTTCCAAGGCTAATTTCTTAATGTGGTATCATTTTGTCATGCATTTATGTACATTGTTTTGTATGGAAAGGGGAATCTCAGCAACGCTCGACAGCGACAACGCCTATCTGGTCTGCCGCGCCGCGTGGATTTTGCGACGCGGCTTCCTTCTCGTGCAATAAAAACTGACGACCACAAAATGAATTTCTCGATGCTAATTCGAAATGCTCAAAATCTGGATGGATTAATTTAGGTTATGGATTAAACTGGAGTCGGTAATAATATACAAATATTATGGTAGTTAAAACAACACAAAAATCGAAAAAAAAAACTCAACTAACTGAATTCGAAAAAAGCCGTATCATCATGTCATTGTGCATATAAAAATGATTCCATTCAGGCTTTTATACCTTGGTACATTTTGAGTTTTTTTTTTTGCAAAGTTGGAACTCTTGTTCCTGCTTCATCATTGATAGACTCTTTATTTAGATTCTCCGTCAAATTCTTATTTTCTTCCTTGACCTAAATAAAAATCTAAATTTATGAGCATCTCTGACCTGTTTTGATCATAACACATTATCGATTCGGAAAATAGCAGTTATCCTATGTGCAGTGTGTGCAAATACACAACTAGTGGTTTACTTGACGCGCAATCGTTGTCTTTATCGTACAGTACTGAGCCAAACTTACAGTAACTCGACAGTACCTGCCCTTTTTCTGGACCCCGGCCAATACACAAGATTTAAATCATTGGTAGCGCACTCCGGCCACTTTTTCATAGCCAGGCAAAGTTCAATTTTCGACAGTAATCCATAGAACGTTCATGGCTAAACCCGCAAATGCATCAAGCATTCCCTTCAAATGCATGAAAATTCATCATCTATGCATTTCTGTGAGAAGTCCGCAATTGCACAACGTCACCAACTCCAAGCTGTTTTTCTTCACACGCAGTATATAACAACATGGATACAGTATATACTGTAAGCACCCGACTAGTATTGTTCCCTGCGCAACGATTTTGGCCTAGCAAGCAAGTTTTTCCCGGCACGCACGTGTAGCCGTGTGTTCGTTGGTTTTCACTTGTCCGTGAATACACTAAACTTTTTCGACTACAGTATTCACACAATGGTCGGGCTCAACCACTGATTCACTCGATGAATATGAAATTCTTGGGAAAAACGGGTTTGGGCGAGAAACGACGAAGTGCACGCGTTGCATTGTTTTTGGATGGGCTGAAAGTGGAAACAGCGCTCAGAGCATGTCCTGGTAATTTTCGCTGTAGCCCCGTTTCGAAGGTTTCTGGACATGTTTTACCGGATAGAGTTTGGTAGGATGGACAAGTTGCCCTCATCCCTTTGTCAGCAGCAGCTCTTGCTCTCCAAATCCACCTCTATCCTTGCCCTCTGCCCACTCACTCAAACACTCGAAATCCAAGCGGTCGGTGTTGAAATTCGATCCGCCCATCAGCTGTGCGAGTTCGGCTCTTCGGTGAATCTGCGCTCGGCGCGCAGATGTTTTATCACTTCCTTTGTGAAAAATCCTAGGCCGAGATCCGGATTGAATGGTGGATTGTGAACGGGGCAGCTGAGTAAACTGCAGTGCAGTTCGCGAATGGATTGTTTGATGGATTTTGGAATTGCAGTGATAGCAAATGTTGCTTTTTTTCCTCGTTGATTGGGTAGAAAAAGCGTTGTTGGGGAGAGTTTCTGTTGATTTTTTATGCACTGAATGCAGACGCTCCTCCTTTGTTCATTTTTTATCCTCATTTCTGGGGATTGCACTCTTTCCGCGATCTGTATGTCGGGTTGCTTCCAGCCATGTTTTTTTTTGAATGTTCGACATAGAAATCATTCGAATGGGTGGATCTGATTCCACGGCAATGCCCACTTCCTCTATAGAATGGAATTTATCAAAGGCGTTTGTAACACTTTCTGCTCTCAGTGCCTTGCCAACTCATCACTAGATTTTTTTCCTAAAACATTCCAAGGAAAACCTGCGCCTCCCCCTGGACGGGTGAAGCTTTTGCGGGATGGGCGGGGCTTCAGTGGGGGAATTCATCCTTCTGTTTTTTGCTGTCTCTCTATACGGGAGTGGAGCGCTATACCCGGAGAAAGCAGTGCGATTAAGCCCCGTGATTGGTCACTTCACGCAATCGGCCAATCACACAGCTTTCTCGCGCCGCCCTTTCCAGGTATAATGGTCCACACTCCTCTATACATTTTGATGAGGAATTAATCGGTAAATGAGCTAGAATTTACAATCCAAGCTAATGTATTCCCTCTAGAGGGTACTATACAAAGTCTTCAACATAGGTTCTTCCAGACAATTCTGATGAAGAGGGCGCCGGTTTTTTTTTCTGGCCCACATTCAGTCTTGTCGCGCTAAGTAAACTTGATGAACTTTCTCATTGACTTGCTGGACTTCTACGTAATCTTTCATGGATATAACTCAAATTTTTAAAGGCTCAAGGTAATTCAGCCTTGAGTGGAAATGTCGAGTGCACCTATTAAAACGCCTCCTTCCCCGAGAATGGGTCGTCGAGTTTTTGAAATTAGTTTACAAAATGAATAAAAACTTTGTATTGGTATACTCTTAATCGTTTGTTCTTCTTATTATTTTTTAAATAGTTTTTATTACTTAATATTATTATAACTAATATTTTTATTAAACATCCAGTGAACATCAAAATTTAGACAATTATAAAAATCCCTTCATTAACGAGTGCAAAGTCCTTCAGGATGTGCAGAATTTTCTTTCCCGAGAGTACTACAGCCAGATTTTATAGCCTTAAACCCACTTTGCAACAGCTGCACTCGAAGCATCGTGTAAATCTGGAAAGATCCATAAAATATTGATGTAGTACGACACCTGCGCGCCGCATTCTTGGACAACTGATCCGCGGAAATCGCTGCTCTTGTCAGCTAAGAGCGACCTGTTTGGACAACTTTAAGCTTCTATCCAGCTGCTTCGTTTTGAGACATTTAGGATAGCAAAAAAAAATCTAAACGTTAAGAATATAATTTTATAAATACATCAAATATAAATATAAATGTAAAGACAAATAATAATTAAGTAAGTTTAATTAATTAATTTCTTTAAAGTAAATATAAATATGCAAATGTTCAAGTATACTACATACTATTCATTCGACGGGGTATATTAAATCTTGGGTAATTAAATCTAGATATTTTCCTATATAAATAATGATAAATAATAATTATAATATGACTAAATATAAATATATAAGTATACTGTATACTATTCATTCTATATGAGGTGTATTAAATCTTGGGTAATTAAACCTTTAGTGTCATTTTTATAACAAATCCTTAAAAACAATTCCTAATTGCCATTTTACAATTGTCTGACTTTTTTTCGGTGGAATCACCTAAGGATCTTACGTTTCCGCATCTTTGTAGGTCTTCATTTTAGAAGTGACATTTTGCACTTGGGTAATTAAACCTTTCAGTATTTTGCATTGTATTCTTAGTGAAAAAATGGGCTCTTCACAGCAGTTCTGAAAATATCCACATTTTTTTGGATGTGGCAGCATATTCTGAGGATTCTGAAGATTCTTTTCCTTCTTTGTAATCTCATTTCATACTTTTCCATCACTATTTCCTTCCTTAAACACTGGCTCCACGCACATACTCCTCCAATATCCGTTACCCCATGCATCGTTGAGATTACCCAAGGTAAATGTCATGCTTCTACACTTATTTACCCGTAGTTAACGTGAGCTTTACCACGCGCACCTGGACGATCTCAGTGAAGTTAACATGAACTTCATCACGCTCACCCTGGGTAATCCCGTTGATGCATCCAAGTCCTGGAACTTGTCCTGGATTTCCTCGTGCACTTTCTGCATCCTATTCATGCATCACGCTTCAGTATAAACTTTTCATGGACGCGAAAAAACGCATCGTTTGCTGGCGAGAATAGCACTCCATAAAACACTTGACGCGATTGATGTGCTGTTAGAAAATGCATCAGCAGATGTTGAGAACGCGTGTGTCGCCGCCCCGGCTTTGCTCCCTCTGGACACTGCCGCTCTCCTACGAGGCACTCGTCACCTTAGAGCGAAAGTTTGGTGATAAAATATCCACCAAAAACGTTGCTGAACTTGTTTGAATGGCCATTTTTTGCCCACTGGGCGACTAGTACGCCGGACTCGATCCTGAGAGATTGGAAAACGCTGCGTTCCCTCGGAAAAACGACTCTTAACTCGCCGCGCCTTAGCACTAAATCACGTACAGCTCGGCCTAGTTCGCATGACGGTTTTCCCGGACTGCCTTTTTTTACGTTTAACGAATCGAAATATGTCGAAAGTGGTCGATCCGGCAAGTTTTCCTCTCATTTCAGACCGATCTACATCATTCATCGTCCGTTGTCGGCTCATCGCAACGATGTTCTGCTAGGAAACGTTGGTCTGCTAATTTCGCATGTGAGTTTTCTTGAACTTTCTAAATTTTTCCTCCATTTATTCAATTTTACGAAGAATTTACCATCTCTATTCGAAATTCTCTTGCAACTAATATCCAGCTGCATAGAGCCCCTTTGAAAGCCTTGATCAATTCCTGCATATCCTAATCACTCCGAAAAAAAGAGAAAAAGGGGCGGTGTTGCTATTCTATGATTGGTGCATTCCTACACCTGTCGCCGACCTTCGACCTTAACGCGCAACTACACTATGAGTCTACAAACTTGTAATTGGACAGAGGAACAAATGTCAGCTAAAAGCGAAAATAGGTGTTCGAATGCACCAATAGCACAACGATGGCCCCGCCCCTTTTTTTTCAGAGAAGCAGAAAAGTCTAACACTCTGCTTCTCTGCGCTCCGCAGCAGCCACTGCACCTCTGAAACACTGTGTACCTTGTGTTTATTACGTAATGACCTTCTTCATTCCCATAATAATGAAATAATGGGTATGGCACATTAACCGGAGAGAGTTGTGCGGCTGAGCTCTGTGATTGGTCAGTTCGTCGAAACAGCCACGTGCACTTAATGGAACTCGAACGGCGTCAGTCCCGTAAGACATGGTTTATTTGTGTTTAGCGCCGTACGAGTTCAAACAGATGGGCGTGGCGGGCGGCCCGAGTGTGCCAATCAGGGTCGCTTGGTTACGCCCCTTCTTCCCTCACGATCATACACACCGCGAATTAATCACTGTCGCTGCTATAATAATCCGGAATTTTGCGGATGACAAAAAATAACAGAGAAAAGATCTTTTTTGCTCTCAGACCTCTTTGTTTACCATTTCGTAGAATCGAAGTACATTGTTTGTTGAAAAATATGTGACAGACACGCTCCAAAAACAAATCTTCGTGCGCAGCACTATTGCCGCTACGTGCGGCTGCGAAGCACTATTGCCGCTGCGTGCGGCTGTGAAGCGGCCGCCTTGGATCTCTGCCAAAATCAAAAAAATCGATAGCGAACAGGTGTTGATTTCTTCTCTTTAGTTTTAAATCGTTTTAAGTAAGCTAAACAACAGCTGTCCGCTATCCAATTTCTTTTAACTGACAAAGGGCAACGGCGATTACATCGCAGACGCACAGCATTGTCTTAACGACGTACATAGACGACCCTTTGTCTGATTTCCACACGTACTATAGATTATCTATGTCGCTATCTCATTTTTTTTAGTGTGACATTCAATCCTAACCCTTCCGCCTTCACTTTTTTCCGAGGACTTGCTCCGTTCGGCTTTTTTCATTCTTTCCTTTTTCAACTTTTTTCCCGAATTTCAGTGTCGGCGCTGCCAGAAAGAGACATGATGAGTTCAAACGACTCTTTGGCAGGTTCACGTCGAGATCATGGTGTTGACACGATGCAACAGGTTAGTCTTAGAAACTAACTCCTCATGAAATTCACAATTTATTTTCTATTGTTTTTTTTTTGCTATACACACTAAAACTACCATTCGCCTCGATTCCTTTCAAGTCCCACTTTTCTAGTATTTTTTTTTCTCGACTTCAGGCAGATTTTCCACTGTGAGCTGTTTAGTACCTGTGTTTAAAAAAAACCCCTTCATAAAGATACCACTACCACTTGAAGCGAATTATCTTATGCACAGTGGGTGTCGATGGCGGTGGCCTTTCCGCGGCCTTGAAAAGCACGCGGCGCGACCGCGCCGCTCATGGTAGAATCGTCGCCGCAGTAGCGACTTTGGATCTTCCTGATAGTTGTTAATCACATTTGATGCTAGCTAGTAGGAAAACTAACTGTAAAGAGAACCAACCCTATAGTTTGTTGTCCTGAAGAGAATTCCTGCTCAAGCGGCGCGGTCGCGCTGCGTGCTTCTCTATGCCGTGGAAAGGCTACCGTCTTCGATCCCACTGCACTATAAATTAAAGTGAAAATTCTCTAGGTTGAAGCGTTTAAACAACCGTTAAAGTGAGACTCGGATAGGTATCGAATATCTACTCTGTCGAAGCTTGAACCACAATATTCAGGGCTCCGAACTGCAGGATAGCCCTCGTGGATCAAGTGTTGCATCATCAAAAAGAGAAGATGTCAATTATCACCACTCACAGCCACATGTCGTACCCCAAGGAAGTAGGTTTTTCTCATGGGTTTTTTTCTTCTGGATTTCGATCTTTCAAACTCACTGGTTCTGCAAAGAGGTTTTATTCCTTTCCAGGCATCCCTATTCAAGGACAAGTTCTTGTTGATCCGGCTACAGGACAACACTACATAGTGCCTCAGGCGACATTTTTCCCACCAGCCATGCAACCGATGTATTTCCAACCTCCAACGCCTGTCTACTACCCTTACGGGCAAGTCCCGCCTCAAGGTAAGACATTTTCAGTAGTGTTTTCCCACTTTTACAGTGTTTTTCCATCAGATATCCCTATTCTCTACCCTTATATCATAGCCTACAATACTCCCTTCAGGTTACGTAGTGCCGCCCACCCCTCAACAGACTCAGTACTCCGTTCCTATAGCCTACCAACAAAGGCCGTACGCCTTCCGGCCGGGTTATGCGCAGAGCACAACGTCGAGCGAGGATATCAGCAGAAGAGACGATGACAGGAGACTAGGTGAGGGGCGTATCGCTTAACTGATCTGTTAGAAATATGTTGATTCAAAATAAGGTTTGTTGTTTAATGTTTTTTTCTGTCGGTGGGTGCCTCCACATCTTTTTGGACAGGTTAGAACAGGATGCAATAGGATTTAACAAGAATTCTGGTTAAACGATGTTGTTAACGAAATGTGTAGATGCGCAGACAATCAGAGAGTGCCGCGTTGCATGAGCTGCAGCGCGGTTGATGGTTTTCTATACATGATGGTGCAAGCGACATTTTCAAATTCTTATGAATGAATAAAAGTTTAAAAAATGTAAGAATAATGAAAGAGGAGTGACTGGGATTTAGACGACAGGACCCACTTTTATTTTTCAACGCTCCAATAAATTCTTTGCAGAAGATCCTCCACCATCTTCGCCATCGTTGTCAATGGCAACCCAATCTGGATTTTTCCCAACCGGATACGTATCAACTTCAAACGCCAGTTTTACGCAGCAGTACCGGTACGATTACTACTTATACATTTAGTTTTTGAAACTTTGAAATTATCGAGGTGCTATGTCATTTTCTCCTAAGAAAATCCATATTTTCCTGTTATTATTTGCGAATTTACGGCTTATTAGAAATTTATGGCTTTGGGCTGTACCATTCCCGCTATTATTTCAGAGCTACAGATTATTCTCGAGAGTTATATATAGTTCTTTCTAATATGTCGACCAAGAATTGACTTGCTAGAGATGACAGTATAGAGAGGAAAAGTGAATTTGAGCCCAGAACCAACCCATAGCAGGACCTTGGTTCAGTATTATCATGGAAAGAAAAATTTCGGTGTTCGGTAGTTGGGAAAGCCCGTACTGCAGAAAAAACATGGCGGATGACGTCGGCTGCTAGAAATTCTGTAATTTTATACAACTTTTCAGATGTAACCATTTCTACGACCAGACCTGCGATTATTGGTAAAATATCCATCAGTTTCAGTTGTAGAATTCCCCATTCTATTTTCTATCACGAAGAAATCTTTGGTTGCATGACCCAATCTAGTTTCTGTTAGCATGGAAGCCCTCTTTCTTGGTCCACTATGCATTTCTCGACATTTTGACTTCATTGAAACAGAGGTGGAGGTTTATTGTGTCTCTTGAAAGGTGCAGTCCTTCTAAAAAAGATAGACTGATTGCGCGACTGCACCATCGAGGCGGGACCTAAATGAGGGATGCGGAGAGAGCATGCTCCAAGTGAGAGGGTGGAGTAGGTCCCGCCGCGACTCTGCGGCCGCGACGTTAAGAAACCGCACGCGCAATACGTCTATCTTTTTGAGATGGACTATAACAAAAGTTCACAAACACTGCACATATTGTCCTGGTTGGTTGGGCTGACATTCGCAAGATAGGCTCTGCACCATCCTCGCAGGAATTCTTACCGTTATCGACGCGTGGAATAAAATACATGTACGGTTACGATTACACCACAAACACACGACTTGACGGGGGACATCTGCTATGTTCATTTCGTGAGTGTGGGGCGTTATACCTGGGAAAGGCGGCGCGACGGGGCGCTGCGAGTGGCTACTTGCTTGGATTGACCAATCTCAGAGCTTCACCGCGCCGCCCTTTCCAGGAGTAACGCTCTACACCTCGATTCTTCCTTGGTTTACTCCTTATTTTGGAATAAATCTATGTATAAATGTACACTAGTTTCTGAGCCAGCAAATCATTCATTGTGGTGCGATAAAATAAACTCTGCAACAAATCTCGATGCTATCCTCGTTTTCACCCTTTTTTCCTGTGATCTATCAGTCACCGACGCTGAATTATCCCTTGTGAAGTGTAATCTATAGTAGCGTCAGTACTGCTTAGCTGATTTTGGTCCTTTCAGCCATCAACAAAATCCTCAACGTAGCAGCCCTAACAGTCAACCAGAAGATCCAGAAAGTGGTCGAGATGGGTTCAGGTATGATGAAATACTTCATGAATCTTTGTTTTCTTTCGTTTTTCCCTCCTTTCTGTACATATCTTGTTTATAGGCGTGACGTCACGCGATCTAGTGCCGAGTTCAACCGTGTTTCCGGAGATTTTCACCGCCAAGGCAGCGGCGAATTCAGCCGCTCTAGTGGCAGCTTTTCGCGCAGTGGCAGTGGCGATGGCGTCAGGTCAGAAGCCTACTACCGCAGTGGAAACAGCGAAAATGAAGGGTTCAGTCGAACTGGGGCACCAGAACGAACTCCCCTCTATGGCGGTCCACCACCTTGGTGGGGACGCCCACGGGATGACCAAAGCGATTCACTGACCGATGTTGAGAGGTTGGTTTTTTTTTCTTTTTGAAGATAGATAGACCATTGAAGCCGTGGTGTTGCAGCCCTCGTCCTCCGAATCGGATGTCGCCGCCTGGCTCTACAATGTCTGAATCAGAATCGGCGAGAGGTCGTCAGATGCCGGCGAAAGCCGTCAGGATGGACATTGACTTCAGCAAAGTGGGGGAGGATGAAGCGCCGAAGCCCAAACGTGAGTTAATGGGTTTTTCGATTGGGTGTATGTGGTCCTGTTGTTGCTTTTTTCCTTCTGTTATGTAATTGTGGCCGTTTCAATGCACAAGTCACCTTGAGTAAGCCAGGCGTAGAAGCTGTAACTTTTGAAGTTACATGGAGCTCCCATTTGAAGTCCAATTCGATATGCTTTTATAACATTTAGCTCAAAATTTCCATCTTTTTTCCCGCTGTTGGGTCCAAAGAGAGGAACGAACGAATTGTTTTCGCGGATTGAAGCTGATTACATTACAGTGAGCGTCTATGGTAGTGATCCATCTACGGCTTTGACAAGAACGTCGCGCAACCGCACCGCGCGCCAGAGTCGATGTCGTTTGCTACCATTGTGCTACTTCTCGTCATTAAACATGAAAAAGCGTAAAGATCATCAAATGGAGAAGAAAAGCGCCTAGAAATTGCACTCTGATGGCTGACGACAACGATTCCGGCGCGTGCGGCGCGGTTGCGCTACGTCCTTGTCACCACCACCAATGCACCATAGACGTCCTCGTAACTTCACAGAGGTGACTATGCATTGAAACGGTTCGCAGCACCCTTGTGCGCTACACTAGCCATGCTTTCGTGATGTGAATCCCCGTGTATTTAGCGACCACATCGCGATCTGTTCGGATGGATATTGATCTCAGCAAATTACCGGATGAGACAAAAGTAGCCGAGAAAAGAGGTAAAATGTTGTGTTTTCGCTTATTATCGCCCTTAAATGTTGTTATGCTCGTTGTACTGCCGTCCGTCTCCTCGTCTGACGTACCGAAAATCACATTGTTTGGGATTCCACTGCAGAATGGTGCAGATTCGTGTAATAGGGAGCTGATACGAGTTTTCGAAGGATTTTTGGGAAGCGCAAACTACGGCTAATGTCGGATATTCATGCAATGCATCACGACTAGCACATTTCACCGCAACAGTTGTTGCGCTGTTTTTTTTTTGTGTGCCTTTCTTCGCGATGTTGTGTTCACCATACAGGAAAGTGCACTATATGCATCTTCGATTAGGCAAAGACGAAAGCATCTGGTTTCCAGCTGTCGCTTGAATAAAACAGTGAGGTTGCAACTTGAGAAGGCCGTTCGTGACGCAGCTTAAATATTGCCGCGTGGTGCTGCATCAGGGACGGGG
>JARK01001403.1:447139-464484 GCA_000688135.1 Ancylostoma ceylanicum | reverse complement strand
GGGGGGGGGGCTGCGTCTGCCACTGCGGAGTTATGGTACAAAGAGAATCTGATACTCGTGATCTACCCACGAAGTAACCCCTTAATGGAAAGGCTCGGAAGATTCTGTGAAATACCGTACTTACCGTATGTATACTGTAACTCTTACAGTAGTGGCGTTGCGGTAGAAAATGGTTGCGATATTTGCCGTGTAAAATGACTCTCCTAGACAAGATTTCAGTGAAAATTTTGATTTCGATCTTTTGGCCTAGAAAGTTATAGTGGTGGCTTCAAAACAGTCATTTGCCATTTGTCCAAAGAGTCATAGGTACAGTTTGCCGCAGCATTGTGCTAAAAATCTGCAGGATGGAAGAGAATTCGAGAGATAAAGGAGAAGATCAGCTCCAGATGCTGATTCTATGGCATTTTCTGGATCCAGAGAGCTATCTCCTGAACCCATTTCGATCCATTCCGAAGCAAAAATCCATAAAATGTCCTGTCCGAAATGTTTGCGCTTGCCAGATCCAGTTGAAATATAACGGCAGCCATTGGCCTTATTTGTGGAATCAATTGCTAGCCAATTAACAGCTGAATAAGCAGGCAAACGGGGAAATATGGCACTGGACTTCGTTTTCCCGTGAAATTCAACGGAAAGCTAGTCCGATCTACTTCCCCAGCTGATTTTGATCATAATGGGACCAAAACAACGTATCCGACATGGTAATTATTGCGGAAGCCAGCTGGTTCAAATTGGTGTCCCACAACCAACATCTCAACCTGGGCCTGATGCATCATTGAGATTACCCACAGTAAACGTGTTATCGTACTCAAACCTACACTTTACTCGACTATCAACCTCTACCCATATGTGACGTGGCCTGCTACTTATCCATCGTTGCAGTATGCAGGGCGGCTCTGGACTCGAACCAAGGGTAACAACGTCATGAAATGCTCTTCATATATTCTATTCTTTCGGTGATTTCACAATTCGTTTTACTTAGACTTTTCCATCAACAAGAAAGCTTCTACAGCCAGTATGTATAATGAAAAAAAGAGATGAGAAAGCGCTCCTGAGATAAAAGATGAGGTGAGAAGAAAGGAAAGAGTTGGAAGCTCCTTACAGACAGACAACGGATGAGGAAAGGCAATATGCTTGAAACATGTAAAGGAATGCCCGAGTAGTTCTCGGAATGCAGGAGAGATAAAGATGCATCGGATCGAATTTTCGCTGAGTTTTGGAGCAGAAATCTGCTTACAAATGTAGTGTAACCTTAACTACGAACATTATAAGAAAATAGAGTTAGCAGCACCCTACGAAGGGAACATTACCACTAGTAAACCAACTTTTTTTTCTATCTCATAAATTTATGCAAAACGTTGCCGGAAGCCTTCCTGGACTACCCGCTGTGAGATCCTGGGGGACGTCGTGCAGTGAACCCCGAACACTGCATCGCAGCAACTGCCAAGCAGAACCTGCGCTTAACTTTTAGATCTCCAACGGAGTGGAACCAGCGACAGGGACGGATTGCAATCCGCCGCTCTACCACTGAGCCATCCGGGCTACTTTTGATAGTGGTATTTGTCAGATAAGTGCAGCGGACGTACGCGAAGAGAGCATATATTATTTGCAAAACTCTAGGAATAGGTGGGATCCGAACCCTCGATCGCCAGAACCACGGGCAACCGCTCTATCCACTACGCTACGCTTACACGTCTTAACGGTCCGCCCGATACCACCAGCAAATCAACTTTTTTATCTCCGAGATTTATGCAGAACGTTGCCGGAAGCCTTCCTGGACTACCTGAAGAAGATCACAGTTTTGGAGCGGAAGTCTGTTAACAAATATAGGGTAACTCTAACCACAAACACGACAAAAATAGAGTTGGGAACACCCTACGAGAGGCCATAGGTTTCTGCCTGGAAATCCTAGCCTGAGCCTCCTAGGCCTAAGCCTAAGCCTCAGCCTAAGCCTGGACCCGTACTCTCCTCCGAATTCTCTTTTTCTTGAACACTCTAAAGCCAAACAGCTGGATTCCTGAAGAATTCGTAGTTCCCAAGGATTCATGAAATGGGTTTTCACAAACATGGACGATTGACAATTTGTGGACCAATCGCTACAACTATTAAAGGGCGAGAACGCGTCCTACAACGATGCTACCGTAATGGAGCCGGGAACGGGTTTCTCAGTCTGGCCTAAGAATTTCGATTTAATCCTTAACTTTTTGTTTTTTACGGGGAATGTTTCACTGAATTTTTTTAAAATTTCCTGCTTATTTGGTGGTCTGAATCTGCTGTGAGGGCCTGTGGTCGTAGTAACTCTCCAATGGGCCTTGTTTCAAGTTCCGAAATCCGAAAATAGAGATTTGGAACCCGTTTGCGTTTTAAATGTTTAGTTTTCTGCTTTCCTTGTTCCTATTTTCTATGGTTTTTTTACACAACACATTTTCGAACTTTGTTCTTTTGCATCTTTGATTACAGTTTTATTTGGCTGTTATTGAACCTTCTCTCTTTCATGTTTACATTTTATGAAATACCTCTCATGAAGGAAACTTCAGGTAATTTATCGCCATGCCCAAGCAAATAACCGAGATCAAGGACTTTTTGGTACTGGCGCGCCGAAAGGACGCAAAGATCGTTAAGATCAAGAAGAACAGCTTCAATGTTAAGTTCAAGGTTCGCTGCAGCAGATACCTGTTCACACTGGTCGTAAATGTGAGTTAATTTTTTGAATTTTTGGTATGATTTCCTTTTTCATGTTTTGTTTTGTTGATATTTTCAAGGTTATATTCGTTATCTTTTTGTTTTTCATGTGTTACCATTACACCTTGCCGCAACTAAGACTTTAAAGAATTCTTTGCTTACACTCTGGTTAGTGGAGCAATGAGTTATTCGAGGGTCTGAACACGAGTAGTGTATCCAATTTGCACCATAACATAACTTTTTTATGGTTGCCGCAGGTGTCTTGTAGTTGCGGTATTTCATAAAATCCTAGGATTCACCTAGAAGGGTTGTCAAGGTATTGGTGAGGACTATCAATATGGTTTTGTTTGCCACAGCTGTTTTCTTGACGAAATCGGCGTTTCCGCTGTTTTCTTGCAATACTCCTGCCGTAGCACCGCAAAAAAATAAGGTCACTTTTCAAGACTTGTATGGTAATCAATACACAAAGTAACCATTGGATAGGATATTCGTATTTAGCAGTTCGAATGTCACCTCACCCTGAACCACGTTTCAACGATTTTTTTCGAAGCTATTGGGGCTGGTGAGGTGGAATAGTGCCCTTTATTCATGCTGTTTTCTAGAACGTGTTCTACATTGAGAATCACCAGCAAAATTCTCTTCTGTTTACTCTTATCCTCTCTTAGATCCCTTCATTTTAATGCTTCAAGTAGCTGTAACCTGCGTCGTAAATTTGGAGATCCAAAAAAAAAATGCAACCGCTTCTCCGCCTCCCAATACATTAGCTCTAATCGGTCCAGAATTGAGTAAAATTTCCTCGTCTCGGTGGTGCTGATGCTGCTAATTGCTAAACTCAGAAGCAGATTTTCACGTTAGGATAATTTGTGAGTTTAGCATGTGATTTGAGCAGTGGTGCGACGCTGATCACAAACTATTCATCATTCTTGCCAAGTACTCAGTTTTTGGACTCTCTACTTCGTGGAGAGCTTGGGCATGAATGCGAGAAATCTGATATATAGGCCTCTGTAGTGGCTCCAAAGAAGGTTCCTCTCTGAGATGCTTATTGCTTATTTGGTTGATGTTTCTCATTCGAATCTCTCTCTCTCTCTCCCTTTCTCTCTCTCTCTCTCTCTCTCTCTCTCTCTCTCTCTCTCTCCCGCTCTCTCGCTCAAGCTCTCCAAAGCAAAACGATTAAAAACAGCTTTCTCGATTTTTTTGCAGCATTGAGGTACGCCCTTGATGATCCTGAAGTAGAACACAAAAGAGCTCAATGAGTAGGAAGAGAATATTCTTTTCGTTGCGATTAAATTTAGTTCATTTGATATTCCATGTCCTGCCTACTATTTAATACGTGTGAGCTGGGTGTGCGAGTTTTTACGTTTTGTTAGCATATTTATGCTTCTGTTTCACGGTGTTCGAAATTCTTCCTCCGCACATTCCTTTTTAATTAGTGTTGTTAGAGTTATAAATTCGAGGAATTGCTGACAGTGTACGCATCATCAGAGAGGTCGTTGTCGTTCATTCAAAGAAGTTAGCGTTCACTACATTGAACATTAAGCTCACTGTGCAAGTTTTTGTTCTGATACACATCTTTTGGGTTTTGTTCATGGTCCTGTTCTCGGCTAACGCGTTCGACTACCTTTTTCATTTCATTCTTCTTTGGCATGCGAGCATAGAGAGTTCGGCTTTCAAATCTCTTACCAATAATCTTTTCTTCGAAAGACGGTGTCGTCATGAGATTTATGAACGTTTCTTGTTTGAAGTCCTAGTATTACTGGTTTGGCTAACAATGCAAATGCTTACTTTTGGTGCTTATTTTTGTATGCTAGCTTTGTGAAACACGTTACTTTGGCAAAAGGTGATTTTTATCGTACAACGTGCAGTTGTACAATGAAGTCGCCTTCTGGTGCATTTGCAGTTACGCAGTGGTGAAAATCATCTAAACTACCAGTCTAAATGTGTAGATTCCCTAAAAATGAAACTACACGTGATATGAGCTGTAACCGTAATTTATGTTCATGCGAGATGCTGTGACATTGCAAACATTTCTTTTTTTGTGTAAAACTACAGTGATTTCCGTGCTTAGCATACAAAACACCCCTCCTCGACTGCTCGAGATAATTTTTGGGAATGTTTTTCTTAACCATTGTGCATGTTGATGTGAGTATCAATGCCATTATTGCTATCGGGTCCTACACTGTGACATTATCTAGTGTTTTCTAAGCTTTCAGAATTGCCACAAACAGTTAAGAGTTTTTAAAATGAATTTCTAGCGCAAAAATTGACTCCATTTTGACTAGTTATTGTCGCACTGGCAGCACCTGTCTACAATACCAATTTCCTAACGAGAACTTAATTTTTGTTTACTCTGAGCTTCTGTGTTCTAAAATCGCGTAGATTTTATCGGAAATTGTAAGAATGGATATTATGATTGCTTCTGCTTGTATGCGTCAACTAGACGGTATACCCGGCTCCGCTCGGGAGTTTTACTACCCCGGACTTTTCACGCTGTTGCGGTTAATTAGGGTGCAAATTCATCCATTTGAAGTGCATCCATTTGAGTTTCGGTGATTACCATGTTTAATAAAATCGATAACCTTTTTTTTCACCTGTTCGATTAGGAAAAAGTCATTAAAACCAATTAATCAACAATTGCAATGCAAAATATAATAATTGTCGCATTCGCGTTAGGCATATTGGACAACCTGACATGCTTTCACCCGTCCCCGAGCGAGAGTGGAAAACATCAATAAAATCAATAAATCGATATCATAGCCCAAAATGCTTGTCATTTTCGGGCTCAGCGCATTGGACAACCCCACCTGACATGTTCTCACCCGTCCCCGAGCGAAAGTGGAAAAAATCGATAAAATCAATAAATCGATACCGTCGCTCAAAGTGGTTGTCATATTCGTGTTCAGCGTATCGACTAACCCCAGTAGGCATGTTTCCGCCAGTCTCTGGGCAAAAATAGCGAAAAATCAATAAAATCGATATAATCGATAAGCTAATCGATAATTCCCAGAGTAAAGTGGCCTATAACCTCCGCCGGCCCAAGAAAGACCTGCATGCAAAATTTGGTTCAGATCGGTTCACTCTCCGCGATTTCTATTCATTACATACATACATACATACACACACACAAACTTTCACTTTTATATATACAGATGTGACCGAATGGCGTGGTTGTTAAGCATGCGTATCTATCAGTTTGTGAATGGCGTAACGTAAAGATAGGACTTCGTTTCCTTTCCATTTCAAAGATTCATTCCATCATCCTCACCTCTACGTTCAGAGGAAGGACAGCCTTCTGGTTCAGCTTATAATTACAGTTATTTTTGTTTTTTTTTACATTTTGGAACATTTTTTTTAATTTTAAACATTCAAAATACCTAGTTTGTTCTCTTTTGTCCTTTTTTCGAACATTATAATGTATACTTTCTCTTTTCTTCTTATTGATGTCTCCCATATCATATCGAGTAGGATATTTTAACTTTCAGGACAAGGATAAGGCTGAGAAGCTGAAGCAATCCCTGCCTCCAGGTATCCAGGTCATCGAGCTGAAGTAGACGTGGAGGTGTATATGTCTGTTGTTTTTACGTTGTTTGACATATAATATAAACCTTTACGTTGTTTTTTCCAATGATTGACGTTGAAGCATTTGATTGAGGCTCTGAACACTGTAAGGCACTGTAAGGCTCTGAACTGATTGAATCCACCATTAATTACTCAGGAAGATGCTGGAAAAATTTTCCTTACTAACGAATAGCTTAGTGTTCTCACTTGAACGCCAAGTCTAAAAGATTCTGAGATGATCACGTGGTTTCATATTTGAAGCTTTGAAGAAGGTCTGGATTTTCCAAAAAAAATGTTAGTGAAAACCACCGAATAAATAATCTTTATTCATTGATAGGTGAGCAATCTGAAGCGATAGAAGTTGAGGGAGAAGTCTTTTGTGTGTGGAGACCACAACCCGTATCGGTTAACTGGCAAAAGTTTAAAATCAGCATATGGATTGCTTAAAATAATCTATAATCTAGCAACATCGGGCGCTCTAATTGTAGGAATTGTGTTCACATTGTGGATCCTCGGGTGTGACAGCCATCCATGGACATTTCAGGTTCATCTGACCGCATGGATTATGTCCAATCGCACAGTACCTGAACGATTTTATCTGGTTTGGGGCAAAATTTTGGGAAAAGACGTATACTTACCATTCATGGTAGAAGAACAAATACATAGTAATGAATAGGACGGAAACGTAGAAGACGAGCGAGATGATCTCGAGTCTTCTGATGACTGTTTGCCATTTGCTATGAAGATCGTTCAACGGTTTTAGATTTATGACTTCTTGCCTGAAGTGAGGATTTTCCAAGTTCTCCCTGGTTTTCTCCAGAAATCAGCGAAATACCGTATTCCTGCGACGCTGTTTTCGATTCGCCCTGCACAAGTGACGATATCCTCAAGGACCTGCTCGAAGTACTGGTACAGCACCATATTATCATACTGCGTAAGGCTGAGACGTCGGCGAAGGTTTTCACGAGGCGGAGTGGCTTCCTGAAGAGTGTGGTAAATAATGAGTAGTAAATAAGGGTAGTGGGTAAGTAAAAATTAACAAAAATCTATGGTACGGAAACGGTTGACAGAAAGTAGAAACAAGATTGAGAGCTTTTTCTAAGAGAAAATCAGGAAGAATTTGAAAAAAAAGGATGTAAGTGGATTTGTGTCTATTGTTTCAATGAAAATATCCTATGACACTGAGGTTTGAAGGGGAAGAAGCTGTTTGGCCCGGTGGAATAAATGTTTCCTTGCAAGAGAGTTACCATAAGTCTACAGTCGAAGCCGTAGAATCCGAAAATTATCGCGGAATTCGCGTTATTCGCTTGATTTGAAGCATTTTCACATAAATTCGCTGAGAATGGGTCATTTTGAAAAAGAAGGGAAGCCACCTTGAGTCCACACCCAGCAACGTTTCGCGTAGATTAAAAAAAATCGTTGGTTTGTGAGTGGATTGCTCGGATTGCTAAGACGTGTACTCGTAGCATAGTGGATAGAGCGGTTGTTGGTCGTTCTAGCGATCAATGGTTCGGATCCCGCCCGGTGCGCGATTTTGCAAATACTATGCTGCCCACCCCCACAAACGCGGCACTTATATGACAAACACCCGCTCAAAAAGTAGTCCGGATGGCTCAGTGGTAGAGCGGCGGATTGCAATCCGTCCCTGTCGCTGGTTCCACTCCGTTGGAGATCTAAAAGTTAAGCGCAGGTTCTGCTTGGCAGTTGCTGCGATGCAGTGTTCGGGGTTCACTGCACGACGTCCCCCAGGATCTCACAACGGGTAGTCCAGGAAGGCTTCCGGCAACGTTTTGCATAAATTTATGAGATTTTTTTTGTAGATGTTGGTTTTTTGTGGATTTGGACGAAATCGCTGGCAGATTATCAGTCCGCGCAAGCATCGAAATAAGATTGAAATTGGGCGAAATTTCCTACCTGAGTGGGTGTGGGCATAGGCTTGGGCTTAGGCTAAGGGGAGCTTAGCCTAAGCCTAAGCCTAAGCCTGAGCCTAAGTCTAAGCTTAAGCCTGAGCTTTGAGGCAAGCTTTTTCCCAGGTTTTTTTGTGGATTCGGACGAAATCGCCGGCAGATTGACAGTCCGCGCAAGCACCGAAATCAGGTTGAAATTGGGCGAAATTTTCAACCTGGGTGGGTGTGGGCATAGGCTTAGGCTTAGGCTATGGGGAGCTTAGCCTAAGCCTAAGCCTAAGCCTAAGCCTGAGCTTTGAGGCAAGCTTTTTTCCAGGTTTTTTTGTGGATGTGGACGAAATCGCCGGCAGATTGCCGGTCCGCGCAAGCACCGAAATCAGGTTGAAATTGGGCGAAATTTTCAACCTGGGTGGGTGTGGGCATAGGCTTAGGCTTAGGCTATGGGGAGCTTAGCCTAAGCCTGAGCTTTGAGGCAAGCTTTTTTCCAGGTTTTTTTTGTGGATGTGGACGAAATCGCCGGCAGATTGCCGGTCCGCGCAAGCACCGAAATCAGGTTGAAATTGGGCGAAATTTTCAACCTGGGTGGGTGTGGGCATAGGCTTAGGCTATGGGGAGCTTAGCCTAAGCCTAAGCCCAAGCCTGAGCCTGAGCTTTGAGGCAAGCTTTTTTCCAGGTTTTTTTGTGGATGTGGACGAAATCGCCGGCAGATTGCCAGTCCGCGCAAGCACCGAAATCAGGTTGAAAATGTCCGAAAATTACTGGAAAATTAATTAATTTCGTGGATTAGGTGGAAAATGACGGGGAAATGACGAACGTGACAAGTTTCGTACCGGATGTTTCCAGAATTCCTACAGTTTGTAGCGATCACACCACGAATCAGTGAGAAATCTGCGAAAATCAGCGTAAAATCCCCAAGAAAACGCTCAAAACTCAGAGAAGTGACGATTTTTCAAACAATTTTGCATCTCTCATCGAAAGTCTCCGCTTATGTTTATTCCGGAATTGAATTCCCGAGAAAAAAATACGGAGAAATTAGGTACTCGGAGTTCCAGAGAGAATTTGAAAGAAACCGTTGCAAACAGCTGCATTCTTGCAAAAATTAAGAGGCCATGGAGACTGATTTTTCAAGGATTTTTAATTTTGAGTGCGTTTCTGGGGGAAATTTTAAGAGTCGCTTCGATTGGTTAACTATCACTTTTCTTTCTTCTTTTTTCTTAGCCAATTTCTTTTTTTCTCGTCCAAATCATGTCAAATTTAGTGGTCCTCAGGCCACCTTTGCAAGTGGAGGACGATTAAGATCCCTGCACTAAGCGAAATCCCCTTCAAAAGGACAAATAGTATTGGGCATCCCACTAACGCAATGAAAAATCCGGGCATTTTGTCAAAAATGAAAAATACGCGGGATTCCGTTGCGCGTTTGCAACATTAATGGTTTAGCCTCGTCTCTCCGAGGAATGCCAGGAAAAAATGACCTTCAAGGACAGCACCAAAAAAGGCCTATGTATAAGTCAGGAACAGATTAAAGAATCGATCGGTGAGGATTTACGGAAGAGAGGAGATTGCAGAAGCATGAATTGAACGAGTTATGCAGGTGCATAGCCGAGTCAAGCGTGTGTTCCAACTTGTTTAGTTCCCGCGAAAGTTCCAGAAAAATCACGAAAAAAACGTCTCAAAAGCACACAAGCTACATATGAACTAGCAGTATGACTTGACTCGACTACGCGACTACATATGTAAGGGAAATTCAGGGAAATTTCCAGAAATTTCCACTAGATGAAGCGGGAATTTGTGTTGGAATACGTGTCTCGACTCGACTATACCTGCGATGGAGGTTGAGGCGGAACGTTTTGATGATGATAAGCGTTGCTATGCTTTGGTCGAGGGATTAGGCTGAGCAGTGAGACGGCCACGCCCCTCGCCTTATCCTGTAGTCCGGTTCGCACATGACCGTTCGACAGTAGATGGTCCTGTAGACAGTAATTTTGCTGGCTTGGCAATTGGTGTGGGAAATGATTCTTGGAAAAATTCCAGTAGTAGACAAACATAAATTTCCCACTTTCTAGAAGCAAAAAATCTGCAATGCTAACCTAAAATGCGCACATTTATTTCAGTCTTGGATTTTTTTAGGGAAAAATAGCCATTGTGGGCGTGTCCAGCCACGCAATTGGCTACTATTACCTCTGAAAAAGATGAGAGACTGAGAAATGAATGGCAAAAATCATGGAAAACTCAGAAAAGTGCCTAAAAATGCCTACACAATAGACTAAATATTTCTTCTTCGGCTACTAGCGGAGGTTAGTCCTCTAACCCAGGTGGGATAAATTCGCCAGATGTAAATCGAGAAAAGAGTCCGAAACCGGAAAATCGCTCACCGCTTCAGCTTGTGGATCTTGGACATGTCTGCGGTATTGGCTGATGCTCCTAAAAGATCAGAAATCAAAAAGCAAATAACTCAAGTACTTGAATTCATGCTGCGTAGAACTGTTGTTTAACTCTCAACCCCTGCTCGGATTGTTTATTGTTTATTTCATGCATTCGCGTGTGACCCAGAAGAAAAAAGCTCCTTGGCCTTATCAGCGGCCTTTGTAGCCCCAAATGCTGCATCACACCGTTAATTAGAAGGAAAAAAGACAGTTCTTTAAGGTGTATTTCCAGCGGTTAGTGGGCTGCACCCTTCGCTGTCTGTGTTCTCTTCACGTTTGCGCATTCTCTAACTTATGTTGGGCACTCAGGCTGCCTTTCCAGTTCAAGACCTACTCAGCGAATAAAAATTCTGATCAAAATATGGTTCTGGATTTATACATGAAACATAGCAATACTAACGACAGAATCCTCCAAAAATCTTTCAAAAACCGCGCGTGGCGACAAATTCAAATGATGAGAAGCCACTCGTAGAGCCGGGAAACATGGGACATTATCCAAATCCCGCGCAGGGCCTAGTGAACTTTTGTCAAGATATTATACGGTTAGAATATCGATGTATCGATTGATTTTATCGATTTTTATGAGTTTAGCTCCAATCCAAATCGAAAAGTGCCCAATATTTTCAATAATCAGGAATAGATGAGAGCGAAAAATAGGAAAAAGAGAAAAATATTCCAAAACTGGACGACATTTCGGTCAAAATCGTGTATTTGATAGAGTGACCTGTGTCGTTACGTCTAGGGAAATTTAAGGGTGAAAAGAATACAAATAGTTGGTAGCTATGACTCTCAGCCCATCTCTGCTGCTCCTATCTGACCCCCGGACGGCACAAAATCGCTCTTGCTATTGCATAAAAGGATAAAGGATAAAGTGGTCGGCGTTGATCAATCCCGTCACGAGGGATGCGCCACGCATTCGAATTTCTTTACCGTACCAGAATAATTATCCCTATGCTATTGCATAGGGATAAATATTCTGGTAGAGTAAAGAAACCTGGTGTTGACACGAAACTGCACACAAACCTTCCCATTCTCCTCCGTTGGACATCAAACGACAACCACTGGAGATACCACGGAACTTCGTGTTTCACTCGAACGTCTCGCTCCAAGAACACAAACATTGACGTGGTGACCGTTGAAAGACCGATAATCGCCAAAAGAATGAAGTAATATAAACCTAAAAAATTGGATTTTCCGAGGAATTCACTGTAAAAATCAACGCTGCAAGAGCTTGTGAAGTACTGACCTATTAGCGGAATCCCAGAAAACGAACCACGACCTTTTCTATTCGTGGACATACTGAATTTCGGCATATCTTCGACGATAGCCAGAAGGATGACGGACATACTCATGAGTGTCATGATACCGAGGCGAAATTTAGCATCTCTGGAGAAATAAAGAATAAGTAGTGTACTGGTCAGCGATAGTTGTAAGGTCGCAGAAATGAAAATGAGAAAGAAAAACGAAAATTTAGAGAAAAATCAGATAAGAAATGAGTGGTCGAGAATGTTATGTCAGGTAAGCTGTTGTTGGAGCCGTAGAATCTGAAAATTCTTTAGATTACCTGTCCACCAAAGCACCGAAATTAGCTTGAAATTGGCCAAAAATTTCTGGAAAATTCAATAGATTCGTGGATTTGGTCTGTTGGCCGGGGAAATGACGAACGTGATGGGTTTTATTCCGGATATTTTGCGAAATTCTTACAGTTTTTGCCGACGAATCTGTGGGAAATCTGCGGAAATCGGCCTACGTTTGGCATCCAGGAAGGCTTCCGGCAAGGTTTTGCAAAAACTTCTGAGACAGACAAAAAAGCGAAATTTGTATGAAACAGTCTCTTTTACAATCATGGAGAAATTTCTCATTTTCCTCAGAATCCGGAAGATTAATTTCATTCCCCCCACAGAATTTTGGCAATCTCAGACTCCGAAGGGTCTCCTTTTGGGAATATCAAACATCCGGTAAGTCGAATTAGACCTATGTATGTAGCTGCAAAATAATCTGGACATATAAAATTGCCCAATTCTGGGAAACCAAAACACGATCGCCAAACAACGTGCTCCTACTTTGCATCCTGGACAAATTGATTGACAGTTTCTGATCGCAATTCTGGCGAAGAAAAACCATAAATGATGCCGTACACTGCCTGCCATTGAAATTTAGGAATCCTCAAGGATTACAGTGACGTCATTTCCGTCCATTTCGCAAAATCTCTTTGCCTTGGGATGCATTTCTGCAATAATAGGATTCAGGAACGAGCGTTCAGCCTTCTTCCGAAATCAATTCTCCTGCCTTGCAGGGAGCCGTGGCAGGAGCAAGAAGACGTGTCCCCTTTTCTGGATGATGTCATGCCTGGCTGCTTTTTGAAGGGCTAGGATTTCAGAGACCTTCGGTAAAGTCCTGGATGGTTCTAAAAAAGTGGAAATTGCAGGAATTCCGAGAATTTTGTTCACAGTTTTGAAGAACAGTGCTAATAGAATTTTTTCGAGAATTTTCCCTTTGGATAAGAAGTGGATATTCCAATTCCCCATCTCGTAGGGGATTGTCTTAGGGGAAAATTGCTGGTTTTGCCGATTTCTTTGCAATAAATGAAATTTTGGGTGAGATCTCTTGAATGCCGCTAAAAAACTAATTTTCGCGGGAGCAACGCGATAGGAAATTGGCCAGATTTCCTTGTGGACAAAGGGCTGTGGAACTCATTTTCTCGTGCAATTCTTGTTAATGAGAAGAAAGTGCTGGATAGTGAAACTCGTCCAAAGTGGAAATTTCAAAGAAGGTGGAAAACGCTGGTAAAGTTGCCTTCTGGATACTAAAGACCTCCCGGATACTGTGCTTGAAAAATATAATAAAAAAGGAGAGAAAGAACAATGAAGAACGAGAAAGAAAGGAAAGAGACGACAAGGAAGAATGAGAAAATGGAGAAGAAAAAAGAAAGAGAGATGCTATTCAAGTCTAGCCTACTTCAGTCCATTTGAAGGTTTTCTAGGATAACCTGGGAAATTTCCCTTTGCATTGTTGGGACAAGACAAAAAAGGCAGAAATATAACGAAAATAAGATGAATATAGCGGAAAATATTCAATTAAAGCCAAAACACTTGTATTTCCAGGGAAAAAACCCAGCGAAAAATCCAGAATGAAGGGCTCACCTCATTCTACCGCTTGTGCTCGGTGTATGGAATCCAATCACGGCCACAAGAGTGATTATGGTACTCGGTATAACCAGATTGAAAACTGAAAACTCGTTGAAAATTTCAAATTTTCAGAAAATCTAAACTCTTCCTCCATCTTAAACAGTTAAAATTTTCAAAAAAAAAAAGAACTCGGACTCAAAAAATTAAAAAATGAAAGAGCTCCAGAAGCTTTGAGGTGCATGGATTTTTTTTGCAGGCTTCTGCACGAAAACTGTTCCCCGTAGTTGAAAAATCTATTCTGGAATAATTTCAAGCATTCAAAAATGTGAAAAGCAGAATTTTTTCTATTTTACGAAAACTGATCCCCGCCTTAATGAGCGCTGTTCTGTTTCTCTGCTCCCTCTGTCTAGCAACAGTGTTTATTCTTCTGCACTCTCATACTTTTCTCTGGAGATTTTCTCTGAGAAACTGTTCCCCAAGATATTTTTCTTCTCTCCCACAACCTCTACACTACCTTTGACACTTCTTAACTATCTTCGACATGTTCGCCATTATTTTCCTTCCTTTCTCTGCGTTTCTGCTCTCGCTTGTTACTCTCCTCCCCGCTCTTCTCTTCCCTGACTACTACAAAGGTTGGGGACCAATTCTCGCGCGAAGTATGAATTTGTTGGGACCCTGATGTAGTAGATGGGGAGCAGGGCCAATACAGCTGGGGAACAACTCTCGCAAGATGTGTGAATTTTTTAGGTACGTTCATGCACAGGATCTCATGTGAAAGCTGGGGAACAGTTCTCGCCCGACTTTTAAATCTGTGAAAAGGGCAATTTATACTAGATCTGACTTGCGTGCGACATTCAGACGCACGCATCCATTTGCGGAAGGTTTTCTATGAGGACCGGTCAACGCGGCATGAAATTCTCAATGAAAAGAACGCGCGGCCGTCGCGAGGTCGTAAACGCGTGCGACTGAGCTGCGACTGGCCCCTATTCCTCATCATATAGTCGCACGCGCGTCAGTCGCACGCATCCAGTATAAATTGCCCTAAACCCGCACATGCACAAGAAATTCAGTATGGTGGAGGCTAGAAAACAGTTCACGCCCACTTTTAAATCTCCGAAATTCGCATATGCACAACAAAACTAGTATGGTGGGAGTTGGGGAACAATTCTCGCGTGCCGTATATAACTGTTGCGATCCAGAAAATGCACAAAAAACTATCAACTCCAACACCATACCATAGTAGAAACTCTGTCGTTCAACAACCAGATCGATAATGATCATCTCCCAAAATAGCGGAGGATCCAGATAGTCGTAAAGGAACCCATCAGATTTCACGGTGCTCCGTATCTAAATCGGAATAGAGCACTTTTTTCACAAAGCACACATTTAAAGGACACAACGTCAGCTACCGTATCCAGTTCCCATTCCTGATTGTCGTAGAAGTCAATGAGTGATAGCTTCGGCGAATAGAGTGAGTATTTGATGGAGTCATTAGAGTGAGCCCATGAGCCGAACAGCAGAGTGCATTGTTGACTGAAAAACCGTGGATGGATCGTGTGAAATATTGGGCCGCAATGATGGGGCTTCACGTCGGGGAAATTTCTGGATTTTGGCGGGAAATTTCAATTATGAAAATAGTGGGACTTACGTGTCAAAGGGGAAGAACTTGACGTCGAGTTTACAGAGACTCTCAGAGGAAAATGGTATGTAGTAGCGCACGTGTCCAGTGTGATTCACTCGGATATCGTTGTTCGACTGCAGTTTTACGGCGTCGTTGAAGTTTAAACTAAAAAATTACTTTTAAAATCAGGAAAAATTTTCATTTTTTCCCATCAAAAATTGCCTATTTATGTAGACCTCAAGCTGTTTATCTGTTTGTTTGTCTGTTTATCTAGTTGTTCATTCGCTTGTAGACGTAATCATCCGACTATATGACAGTCAATAGAATAAAAACATGATTCCAACGCAACAAAATTACTATAAACTCTTTTTATACAGAACAGTACGATTTCTCTTGCTCAGAATAGATCGACGCACAACTCGTCCACTAAATGCTCAGCAAAACTGCCAGAAAAAATTAAGTGGACGAGTTACAACATAGGAAAAGCTAGTTTTAGCCGTCGGTCACATTTTTTGAGCCAATATCTTGCACTATACAGATTCATGGACAAGTTTCCAGGTGAAAGGCAAAGCACATTACATTCGCTTCTTTCAATAATTGTTCGACCAGATAATGGGACGAAACGTCGTTTCCCTTTTTTCTTTTCTTTTTTTGCTTTCGTTTTTGTGTTCGCGAGCAATTCACTAGCATTCTCTCCCATTTTTTCTTGACTCCATGCATTTTTGGAGGTTTTACCACCAGTTCTGTGACTGGTCTTGCGTAACTAATGTAGCATCTCGAGCGCAAAAAATAGTAGGGTGGCTCGAAAGTCTTGTACCATTTCATACTTTTTTTGAACCTGGTCTGCCAAATTTCATAGATGAGAAGCAGTAAAACATTCTTCCATATCTCATTGCCAAAAAATTCCAATTTAGGACCAAGAAATTCTGGATCGAAAAATAACTGTTTGTACAGGACTTTCGGACCAACCTAAAAATGCCACTATTTTCGTGGCGCCTTTTTTGAGCCACACTTCAAAAATCAATATCGATTGATAAGAAAGTGCTTAGTGCTCAATAAAGAGAAGCAAATGTTTCAAATTTGCCATTTTTCTCAACAAAAACGCACTCATGGCAGTTCCACTCGGCTGGACGTGCCCGGAAAAATTTCCGCTCAATCAAAATTTACCTATTACACTATTGAATTTTTCTGGAAACGATATTTTTACAGTAAATACAGTACAATATACATTGTGGAACCATCGCGAGGACCGGTTGCTGAAAACAGGAGCAGAATTATCAGTTTCCTTCCTTTTCGTTTCTAATACTTGGATATTCAGGATTTGCGGCACTGGATTCTATGTACATCATCCACTCCCATTTTTCATTTTATTAGCGTTGCTATCATGACACTAGGCTTCCTAGCGCTCAAACCGGACTAGATAAAATTTCCGGATAATAAGAAAACGCTTGTTTTGATAGAATCTTCATCATTGCACCTTCCATAGTCTTAGGAAACAAAGAAAAAAGAGAGATAAATGCTGCGGGTATGATGTTGCGCAATATTTCATATCCAGATTCCATAGCCAATTTTTTTAGCTTCCGATCTGCTGGAAAGTGTTGAAAATCTTTGAAAAAGCGGCTCTGTTGGTCATTAGGCTTTGAAGTGGAACGTTTCGAAAATTTCTGAGAATCGGAAACCGTATAAAAGCGGGACTATTTGTGATGTACATTTATAATTAGGTACATATTTTGACTTTCGAACAATAACAACTGGAATTCTGTAGCGGCAGAGTTCTTGGGTTACTTTGGCGTTTTGGGGTTATATTTTGGAATTTTTTTTCACGTGTCTTTTGTCAGGTGAGGTAAAATTTTCTACCCATCCTGAAAAAACCAGAAAAGAAGGCAATGAATAAAATTAAAATTAGTGGGGTAAAAACGTGAAAAAATAAAAAAAATCTGATGGATAATTGAAGGAAGGCGGAGATTGCGCATCTACATATGGTGTGGGTGGCGCTGGTGGCTCGGACTGTCTCGGGCCGGCGGTGGGCTTC
>JARK01001403.1:408870-446405 GCA_000688135.1 Ancylostoma ceylanicum | reverse complement strand
CCACCACCCTCCATTGAATGGATGAGTGTGCTCATGGCGGGATGAATCGTATGTTGTACAGGTTCGCTTTGTGCGTTCAACTTGGGGAAATTCCTAGCCGATTGGCTGGCGTCCGTCATTGGGTAAACTCGAGCAATACGGACCAGTTACGGTCTCCACTACTCGCAAGATCAAAAGTATGGGGTCTCAAACCACACCAAAAGTGTTGTGCTACATACCTGCTTCAGCTTTTCTCTTCAATAACAACATGAAAAAATTCATTTTTGATGAAAATATATGGAAGTGCCTTAGTTTTAGGAATAATCTGAGGAGCACATCTATCTGACATGAGCTTTATCCGAAATTCGTCATTATGGTTGTATTTAGTATTAGGTCATTCTGTAGTAGATTCCGAAGGAATCTCAATCCCAAAACTTTCGTATTTCACTTCGACTCCTTGCATTGCTAGCTGAAGTCAAGACAGACCATATCACTGCAAACATTGCCGCGGAAGTTCCGAAACTTTGTCTGGGTTGGGAAAAAATGAAATTATTTAAATTCTTCGCGACTTGTGGTGAACGCCGTTACAACGCAAAGTTTTTGCAGTGCGCCTCTTCACTAATTAGTTCTTTTCCACGATAAAAACCCAGAAAAGATGGCGTGATGTCCTTGATGCCTGCCTCCACTGCTCGGCAACAATGGCTATTCGAACGGCGTTGAGAACGGGAGTGAAATTGCAGTTCTCCATCGGCTAGCAAACCAAACCAGTTATAGTTTGTTGTAATGCGCTGTCTGAAACGGTTTCATCTCCTCGCAGATCGTTCTGTGGCTCGTTATGACCTGCCTAACTATTCCGCGCGGGGTCCCCCGGGACGGTAGAACCTCCCCAGCGACGGGGGGAATGCCCCGTGAATCCATCCAGGCGTCGCGCTTCGCACCACAGCGCTTGTCGCCCTTCGTGTATATCCGGTTTCGTGAAGCCTTGTGTGGTTGTGACTATTATCACACGACGACTGGGAAGAGCGACGGCACCGCGCACACTCCTCCTGGCCGCCGACTATAGTGTTTTCTGGATCGTAAATACATGGCGACTATCCATCCAGCATGTTTCCTGCACTTGAGCGCTGGAACTGCGGATCGACGGCAGTCCAACCGCCAATCACCAAAATCTTCCTTTTCACGTTGTTTTCGTTCACGGCAGGCGTTCGTCTGCTTCGTCTGCAAGTTTCTTGCAAAGCGTCTTGCACTTTTGTCGAATTGTTTGTCCAATCGATAATTTCTCGAAGAACTTCCCCATTATTGCTCCTCTTCAAAAGAGAAACCCTGAGAAAAACTCGCTCTTCATATCAAGGGTTTTGTGCAATTGCAGAAAGGGCTAATTTTACCATAAAATTCGCAGAACTGTCTCGTAACTCTTCGGAAAAATTTAATTTTGGGTTTTTGCCCAAGCTTTTCCTCTCATCTCATCATCATTTCTTCCTTTTTCTCTGAATTATGACATGAATTTTGGAAATTGTGCAATTACACCGAATTCATATCGCCTTCGGTTGCTTGACGGTTACTATGAGCTACAAGTTACCTAAAATTTAGGAGCTATCACTTACAAGAATGGCGCTAACAAAGTAAATACCTTTGTTTAATTGCTTATTCTTCTTATTGCCTAGTTTGCTTACCATTTTATCAACTGATTTTATGGCAGGAGTCGCATGCAGCATGAAATTACCCAAGGTAAACATATTAACACCTCCAAATTTACCCGTCTTTAACGAGGACGTCACCACGCTTACCTTAGGGTAACCTGAACGAAGCATCCAAGCCTTGGTAAACATGTAAGTGGGTGTCAGGTGAAGGGTAAGTTTGGACCTGTAGGCACGTTTACCATGGGTAAGTTCAATGATGCATATGGGCCCAGAACTAGCCCCTGTCAAAGCCTCATTTGAGTTGTACATAGTTGGGTATCTCAAAGAGTGCGTCTGTGACTTTATCTGCAACCGCGGCTGCGGCGCGGCGTCGGCAGGGTGACCAACTTAATTTTAAGGCTTTCCTTTGCAAGTAATAACATGTATTATATGTATATGGTGTGATTCCTTCTCTACCAGATGCCTCCTCTCATCGATCGAACCAGCTAATGAGTCGGCTGAGACCGCGCCGCAGCCGCGAACGCAGAAAAGGTCACAGACGCACTCTTTAAGCTACCAGACTTCCAGTGAAGGACGCAGGGGATTTGTATTAGTTGATTTTTTTATGATCATTTTCAGAAAATATTCATAGTTAATTATTTAATATGTACGATAACTAATATTTTTTGAAATTTATTTTTCATCCTGGTCCTCGAGGTGACAGAGACCCCAATTTTTCCCAACTTCGTTATTTTTTCCCAACCTTGTCGAATACTTTTTTCCTTATTTTTTCCTAACCCCGATCCTGTAAATGGAGCATTACTACTGCTTTGATACTGTTTAACTATTGCAAGTACAGAGTTTTAGCTATACAAATCTATTTCTATTTTCTATAGATCAAAGTAGAATGCAGGAAATTCATTTTGAGAAGTCCATTTCTAGAATTTTCCTCAGGAAATTTCCTGCAAACCCAATTCTAGTGCCTCATTATTATTTGCACTTCCCCAACATCCGCAGAAAACACGCCATTGAAGACGCCAGTCATTGGCGTGTTCCAAAAAGAGAAGGTCGATTAATTGCACAATGTTTCTTGCACGGGAATAGTTTTTGGGCCTCATGCCCTCCTTTTCTCTCCCTCAATGGGGTCCAGAGCCTTCTCTGTCATCTGCTGCACGCCTTGTTTCTTCGTTCATTCTGTTTTCAGTTTCTCATTACGCAACTCTTCCAGTTTTGGGTTTCGATCCGGTATAGGCAGGAAGGGAATTGGTTGCCGATTGTGGATTTTTTTACTAAATTTGATGAAACATTGTAATCTATGCTGGAATAATTCCTTGAAAAGTATTTGGTCATCCGAAAAGACACTGAATATTGAACGCGTTCGCTCCGGAAAATTCCAGAAGAAAACAGTTCAAGCTGTAAAATGAATAGTTCCTAAGGTACCTTGCAATGCATGGATTTGGCATCTGTATGAAGTTCTCGTCATACTAATCCTTAAATTTTCGCCAAAAAATTCTATTTTCCATTCTAACGACTACGCCATCATCTTATTTTTCAGGCAACCAGGGCTGAATCCTAGCAAACTCGTGGGAGAAGATTCCTTCTCAAAGTCATAGGCAGTTGTTAAGCGATGTTAAGCCGGAAAAAGTTGACGGAGAGTGCTGTAACGTGTTGGTCAAGTGACTACAGCCTTTTATCTGCAAAAAAGTGCTGAATGTAGCGCTAGTAGCACAGCTTAACATGCTTGAGGGGAAGAAAAGTGCGGAGAAAGGGAACAGGAAGCGCGCCACGCCACGACTTTGGAGCGTTTTCGTCTCGTATACAGTTTTTTTCAGTGTGCTTAGGGAGAATATGTCGCAAGGCTATCTACTACATGGGCCACTAGTAAAGGTTATGGAGAAGCAAGTTCTGGATCCGTGAGGAAAGGGTGGAGCTTTCAAAGAAACAAAAAGATAATTTTTTTCTAGTGTCTGATAGTTCACGAGATGTGAAAAAAATGCTCCGATCAAAAAAAGAGGCAGCGACGTGACCATCATTAAAATGAAAGGGAATAATGCTGAGACTTGAAAATCGAACTAAAATGGGGCAATCGGTAATTTCTGCAATAACCCATTAAAATTGACAGGTCCTGGAGTCCCTGCCAATTTTTTGGTTTCTGTCTTTAAAAATTTTCTAAGAATCATTAAAATTTGGAACGTTTGGAAACTTTTAGAAAAATCCGTAACCCCACATTTTACCCCCTACCCTACTCACCACTCTCTCCTCCCTTCGCCTGCAACTCTCATCGACTTTCCCACGTATCTTTCTCACCATATTTTAGGAATGCCTGGATAAGTAAATAAACAGACAAACAAACAAAGAAACAGCAAGCTAACAAGGAAATCGCTTCTGAATCAGAAAATGTTTTTACCACTTGCACTTACCTGTAGTACAGCGAGAACTCTGGAATCCATATATCCGTTGAGGACAGGAAGATTTCCGTCGCACCCTCATAGCTGGACGGGTTCCATTGCAAGAATTCGTCGATCCAGTACTAAAATATAAATTTCTGGTGGTGATTGTTCTTGTAACACATAATTTTCCAAGGATCACTTCAGGCTAAACTCGCACAAATATCCAGAAACCTCTAGAATCCCCGGATTTGTATTACCTTTGCTCTCATTCACGTAATGCTGATAGGGTTCTTTGTTTTTCCTGTGCCGCTTAGACTGCTCTGTCCATGCTAATTTTGACGACAAACTTCATTGAATTCCCATAGGATTTTCTCAGAATTTTCACAAGTAGTCCATTTTTTAGCCATTGTTCTCGTCCATTTGCCAAGGTGACATGTTGCTGCTATTCTTGGCGATCGCTTTTAGCGCCCGGTCAGCGTATTCTCAAGTTGTAACGAAAGACGGTGGGTTTTTCTGGCTTTCCGTTTACGATTGCGTTCATGACACTTTATGCGAACGTGTTCCTACGCAATACTATTTGATAGCGGCCGCGTAGTGAGAATGAACAGATCGCAGCGCAAGCAGGAAGTTTTGCGCCGACGTAAAGATGGAGTGTCGTAGGCGGAAAGGAAAAGTGTAGGGTCATTCCACATCCGGGGCCCGACGGAAAAACAACGAGTTTTCCCTCGAAAAAGCGGAAATTGCTACAAAAAGTGTTCACACTATCGAACTGCACACCATCAATTCTGAGAAAAAGTGCACGATAAGCGTACAAAGGACGAGTTCATCTAATCGAGACGAGTTTCTCCGATTTCCGATTTGAAACTGGACGCAGTTGCGGTGGAAAAAACTTGGAAATGTCGCATTCAATGGCTTGGAATGCGATCACTTCAAAGTGCTAATGGCTTATGAGGACGGGAAGTGGAGAGGGAATGTCGAGGAAACTCTTCGACTTTCCAAAGTTTTCAGCGGACTAGGGAAAATTATAGGGAGAATCTTCTATGTGAAAAACTTCAATGTTATTCAAAAAATGATTTCTGATGAAAAAAAAAGAAAGAATAAACAACTTTCTCTTATTTGATAAAAAAGTACCTCAAAATGAGCCAATTTCGAGAATTCTTTTGCCTAAAGGTTTTCGAGCTTGTGTACCTCTTCTGCTTCATATCGAATAGTTATTTCTACCTCTTCTCCAATATTTTGGAAGCCATGACCCCTTCACTTCCTTAGCCTTCGTCTCTTTCAGTCCTAGGACACGCTCTGTAGACAACAACCCGATGATAATTCTATTGTAAAATTGGTCCTTTTTGAGATTTCATCCCACAACTATCAGGACCGAGGTCTAGAGACAACCTAACATCTGATTTAGTGCAACAAGCCAGTTCTTTTTCATTTTTTCCCGGAAATTCTGGACAAATTCATGATGAATTCCCTTTAAGGGACTGGATAAAATAACGACACAGCCTTGTTCGCTAAACATTTCCCATCAACTAGAAGGAAAGGACAAATTCAGCCGCAAGCAAAGTTTCCACTGGGAACGAGGATTAGGCGATTGGAGTTGATTTTAAAATACAGAAGATAAGGTATTCTATGGTTTCAGACGAGTTTACCACTTGAAAAAGAAAGTTTTTACAAATAGATGAAAAAAAAAGCTTCTAATTATCCTGCAAGAATTCTACTTAACTTGGCAATTTTTTCAAGTAACGACGGAAGGAAAAAGAAGAGAAAAAGCTGGAGAAAAGTAGAGGAACAGCTTTGGAAGATTAGCATAGGTTCGGGTCTGGGATGTCAGGAGGCATGATTTTAAATCCATTGAAAACCATTAAAAGAGACGCGAAAAATATAAAAATGCCGTCAACCGACAAGCGCGGTACCGTCACATCCTGGGTGGTCTTCTTTGTTGATTTCCTCCTTTTTCATGTTCATCTCTTCTCCTATCCCTCTTACTGACCCCCTCTCTACTGAAGAGCCTCGGGGAACTACAAAATGTGATTTGTTCGAAGGCAGAGGCGAAACGAATCATATTTGATCTTGGTTTTCTTTTCTGTTTCTTTGTTTCTTTGTGTGCTTTTATTGGGACTAAGGCAAACAAAACCTATGTGGTTAGGGTGTTAGAAATGCAGCAGGACTTCCACAGCCGAAAATAGCCTAAATAGTGCCGTTCTAACAGCGAGACCCTCTGAAACACTATTTTTCAAGATTTTTCCTCGACCCCTGCATGCTGTCCCTATGAGAACAAAACCCCGTCGAACGTGGAACTCATAACTTTTTCCATCACGATGCTTCTGCCCATTCCATAGTGGAATCCATGGTGGCATTAGTGAGCCACGTGTGTGATTCGAGAGTGGAACGATGGCCGTTAAGTGCCGGCTTGATTGCCGTCGGCTCGATGGACGATACCCGTTTCTCTTCTTCGGATGGCCTCCAACTGGCGGTCGCGCCACCGGACGCCCTTCAAAAACCGGGCGTTCGAGACCTCATTCATCCTCCGACCGCACTCTCCAGACCCGCCAGTTTTGCCTCGTCGGATTGAAATGAAAACCAAGCACACAACCGCTGCCGCATATCAATCAAGGCGATCGCACTCCGGCGAAAAAAAAAAAACTGAAAGCGCTGGCTACGCGCGCACGGGGAATGGCCCGCCTTTTGAGTGACAGACTAACAGACAAACAGACAGACATAAATGCAGAATGACAGGCAAATGAGAAAATTGCTCGAGATTATTGTTGCAGTGATCGACTTCTGCTCGTTAGACGATCCAACAAGCTGTGGGGAAGGCAAGTGCATCTTCCACCACACGGGAAATCGTTGTAAATGTCCGGATGGTTGGATGGGCAGGCGATGTGCCAGTAAGTTTTTTCTGCGTTTCAGAGCTTTTCCCTGACGAATAATGAATTTTAGGTTACCCTAAGTGTGTTTCTGACCTAGATAATACCTAATAAATGGGGTATGGAGCGTTATACCTGGAAAGGGCGGTGTGGTCGAGCTCGAGCCCTATGATTGGCCGGTTCGATGATTTGACCAATCGCAGAGCTCTGTCGTGCCGCCATTTCCAGGTATAACGCTCCACACCCCACAAATATCAACATAATATATACAAAAGGTAATAGGGTCCACTAGAAGGAAATATGTAAGTCGGCTGAGACGGCAGGCCAACAACGGAAGAATCGCCGCATGTTTCAGCATTTTATTGTGCTTTGAGCTCTTGCATTCTAGAAAACTGAGCCTTTTCCTATTTTTAAAAGATTTTCGAAGAATTAGCGGCGCTTACAAGGATGTAGGAGAATTTTCAAAGGTCTGTACTAAAATAGGAGCAATTCATGGATTTTATTTGGCTTGGGGCTGCTCCTCCACTTGGCATATTTTTTCGGATAAAAATCCTTTCTAAAATCCTGTTTGCTGTTAATGAAGTCTCACAGGTGATGAATGGTTATGAATGATACAGTCGCAGCCGTAGAATTTTGAAAATTTCCGCGAATTCCGTGGGATTTTCGGGATTTTCATGAAGCCTCTCTGAAAATGAATGGTTTTGAAGAAAGAATGCACCTACAAAATAACTTCTTGTCTGTCCCAAAAATTTTTGCAAAACGTTGCCGGAAGCCTTCCTGGACTACCCGCTGTGAGATCCTGGGGGACGTCGTGCAGTGAACCCCGAACACTGCATCGCAGCAACTGCCGAGCAGAACCTGCGCTTAACTTTTAGATCTCCAACGGAGTGGAACCAGCGACAGGGACGGATTGCAATCCGCCGCTCTACCACTGAGCCATCCGGGCTACTTTTTATGGTGGTGATTGTCGGATAAGTGCAGCGGACGTACGGGAAGACAGCATATATTAATTGCAAAAGACCGGGACCAGGCGGGATCCGAACCCTTGGTCGCCACAAGGACGGACAAGCGCTCTATCCACTAGGCCACGCGTACACATCTTAGTAGTTCGCACAATCCTATCACAAACCACTCGACTTGATTTTTTCAACATAGTTTCTTATAAACAAATCAATTTTTGATTCTACAATGTGAAAACGTTCACCTATTGGAATTCTGGGCTTCGCAGGCCATGAAACACTCGTTCTTTGTCCCGATATTTGGAGATTCTCCACACATGTGAATAATTCCTACAATTCATTACCCTGAAAGTGGCCTAAAAGCATTACCCCAATCCTCTCCCACGAGTCATCATAATCAAATCCCACTTCCAAAACCGAACACCCCCGCGTCACCGCTGTCCACATAAGCTAGGAACACCCGAAAAACGATTAATCTCCCCGTGAGACACCCCGCTTATGAGCAGGTACCGCGTCGCGCGGGGCTCAACGGCTTTCGGGCGCGAACACCACCAGAAGGTGAAGCTGAGGCAGCAGACAAATGTGGTGATCAGAGATTAAGCCACAACCCATCACAATAATTTTTCGTATGTCTACCGTAATCTTGTCGAGGGCCATGCCAGGACGTCTACCGGAGCTGCACCAGATGGCTGGAGGAAGGCAGATGCTCGTGGACTCGACCGATATCGCCGTTTTTCACCGACAACTGCGGGCTGTCTTGTGGATTATGCCGGAGTAATGGACTCAGTGAGTTTTTTAAACAATGTTTAGGCCTTGGAAAAATTCAGGGAGAAGGGTCCCCGGGATTTTTTTTTTTAAATAAGGCATCATGAATTCTTTAGTCGCTAACTTGGGTAACTGAACCAAAATCCTAATGGAAGTAGTCGTTGACCTGGAGGTTTCTCGCCTTTTTTGAACAACGCATCATGAATTCCTTACTCGTCAACTTGGGTAACTGGGCCAAGCTCCCATTCGAATCGTCGTTAACGTGGGTAACTGAACCATACACTTACTTTCATAGTCCTTAACTTGGGTAAGTGAACCAAATTCCCATTAAAAATTGGCCGCATGATCATAAGCAACATAGTAAACAATATGCATATGTGGGCTGTTCTAATAACTCCAACTTGAGTAACTAAACCTGTCCTCTCTCCTTAACTTGATTAACTAAACAAAATTCCTAGGAACTGGCTAACTGGGCAAAGTAAAACGCAATAGACGAAGATTTCAATGACGATCGGACACTTGGGTAACTAAACCAACAAACTCATAGCCCCCAGTACTACGCCAACGATTGCAGTTACGCGGGCAAAAAATGGGTCAGCAAACTAGGTAACTAAGCTCAGCCGAATTTACACGTGCTTCTGGTAGGATAATGACTAATGAATAATGACCTCCAACTTATCCAGATTAGGCAAATACATAGGGAAACCAAACGGATTCTGCTCAGTCCTTGACAAAAAATGGTAAGCCGCCATTAAATGTACGGCTTTTTGCCCGTTCGGCCCTGGGTTAACGTTATGGTAAGCATTTCTCCAAAAATAGTCATGAACTACAAAAATTAAACTTGTCCTCGAAGTTAGGTTACTGAGCACAGCAAAAGTGCAGATGACTTGACTCACGTTCCTGATAATTCACGACTTGGGTAACCTAACCAACATGCTCGAAATACATGGAATGAAACTAAAGAATAGTACTACCAGTTCAAAATCGGGTAACTTAACCAAGAAGCATTTGCAGAAACATTTGACTAAGTCTTAGTTAGTCTAACAACAAAACCACAACCATTAGAAAGAAACTATAAGCTATCATTATGTACGTAGGCAGTATTGGGTAATTTAACCGAACAAGGTCAGAGAAGTAAGAGGTTTTAACCTTGGTAATTGGTTTCAACTTGGGTAACTGAACCAACAGAACCAAAGCTGTAAGGGCTCAACGTTGGGTTGCTATTACATGTGCAAAATCGAGTAAATGAATTTAGCTAGAGGAGCCCGTCTGAGCCCTGCATCATTGGAAGAAAGGTAATCTCATACCCATGGGGTACTCATAATACTCATAATTGTACATTATACCAATGGAAAATATCATCGCTAGCAGGTTGGTTGGACGCAACAGATCTTTGATAAATCCAGAAGTTTCCAACATACCGTCCCCAACAACTTTAGCAGGATAAACCCGTGAGAAATACGGAGAACAGTCGGGTGCTAGTAGCGAATACCAGTCTTTTCAGAACTTCCATTAACTTTACCACCGATATTGGACAACATCGCATGGTTCGTCGGTAGATGGGAGTGCAAAACAACAGCTGGCGAACGGTAGGTCACGGTAATAAATAGCTGATTTTGATGTGGTTATTGGTTCCCCAGCGGAGAGTGCTGCAGAATGTTCTCGAAGAGATGATCGATGAAGCCGTAATATTGAGAAAATCAGCTTTGAATAGTGCCTCTAATGTTAAACAAAGCATATAGGCACTATTCGGTAAAGCGGCTACTTTATAAGAATTGGCTATCTTCTTAGGATTAGGCTCATTTCTCACAGAATCCTAACCATTCCATGGTCCAGGTTCCCCGAGCCGATGTCTGGCCCATATCGTGAAATCCTCGAGGTCCAAATCTCCGACGTACCGATGTTCGATCGACCGCCAGTGAACGTGAGGTAAGCTACGTATTCCTCAGTTGCCGTATGCATCATCCAGATTACCCAGGGTAAACATGTTAGCATCACACAGTCTTACCCACCGTTAGCCCTCGGTAACCTCAGTGATGCATCCAAGATCCATCCAGAGTTTTATGTTTATATCCACAGTAACCTCTCATAAATCCCTGCGGGACCATCCGAACAGAAACAACAAAGACAATCCCAGAAAACTCATAAGACCCGTTCCATAACGTTTCATTAGCATAATCCGAGCGCCACTTCGGAATATTTTATGTAAGATTGCCGTGGGTGTCTCGAAACAAATGACACCATCCGACGCGTCCCGGTGGGTTATCGACTTTGGCGCGGCGAGACGCGGCGATGGCGTCATTTTTCAGGACTTCCTGGAAAAGGAAATAGCCGGGAAGATGGGATATTTGCCTGTGTTTGAGTGATTCTAGAGGAAAACTCCTGAAAAAGAGCGAAATCCGAGATTCGCTCATGTTTCTGACTGTAGCGTGTTGCAGCACAATAGCAGTAACTAACGACGGACGTGATGTGCACTCGGAGGTCGGCTTCATGACCAGCAAACCGTTCCTGGAGGATACTGGATTTGTGGAATTCAACAAACCGAAGCAGGGTGATGACCTTGTAGGGATCGAGACCGTCAGTAACAATGGTTAGTTGGAGCTCTATGGGCTCGTTTTGTCACTCTAGCGCTGCAAAATTGACAGTGATTGACAGTGACATACGCTGAGATGTCATTGTCATTGTTACCTCGCCACGAAGTGGAACTTATCAGTTCGTCACATCGAGAAAAGTCAGGATCGGAGAAATTCCTGAGTTTTCGGAAAAATCTGTGTAGCTGATGAGAGAGTCATTGAAATTTATTTCGATTTTTGACCTATTGTTTGTTCATTTATTTCAAAACTCCGATTTTACTTACACTTTTACTGCACATGAAGCTTTTGAAGAGAATATAAACCACAAAAATTAAATCCACAATTAAATCCTATGTTTAAGGGTATATCGGTTTTGTTAAAGAAAAATACGCATGCTTAAGAATGCCATAATCCAGTTGTACCTTCCTGGCACTGCCCCAATTTCCAATTTTTTCGCTATTAGCCGAACACTATTCAAACTGGTCGGGCTATGAATTAAATGCTAGAGATTGCACTGGATTACTGCTTCCAAAATAAAAGCGCTCGAACAATAGAACAAAATAAAATGTTATCCTGCAGACAGTATAAGTAAATTGCTCCGCTACAAGCGAAAAATGGAACGTGGACACCCTGGAGAAAGAATGGAAATACCTGGCATATCGAATAGTTCCTTTAAAGGACGTTTTCAAAGAACTATCTTGAAGTTACACGAAATCTGCTGGAATACTGGCTTATATCCGCAATTACACATGACAATAATTACTAGTATTCCAATGGTGCCGTGTATTCTCGAATTCTGAGCTTTTTTTCCGACGAAAACTGTTCCCTATTTTGATTAGGAAAAAGCTCACAATTTTCAGCTTCTATGGCGGCATTTACATGTTCGCGAATAAGCCAGTCTCTAATCCATCAGACTGGCTTATTCCGGAACATGAAAATACCACAGCAAGGGCTAAAAATGAAACGTTTGGCATTTGTAGAGCTGTCAGGTGCATGGATTGCGGTACCAACTCCCAGGTGCACACATAGCCTAGTGGTTCGGACCTTTGTTCGTTGGGATGGAGTTCAGGGGTTCGGATCCCGCCCAGTCCCGGTCTTTTGCAAATAATATATGCTGTCTTCCCACACGTCCGCTGCAGTTATCTGACAAACACCACCATAAAAAGTGGTCCGGATGGCTCAGTGGTAGAGCGGCGGATTGCAATCCGTCCCTGTCGCTGGTTCCACTCCGTTGGAGATCTAAAAGTTAAGCGCAGGTTCTGCTCGGCAGTTGCTGCGATGCAGTGTTCGGGGTTCACTGCACGACGTCCCCCAGGATCTCACAGCGGGTAGTCCAGGAAGGCTTCCGGCAACGTTTTGCATAAATTTATGAGACTTTTTGTGGATGTAGATGAAATCGCCGTGTGATTACCAATCCGCGCAAGCACCGACATTACCTTGAAGTTGGTCGAAAATTGCTGGAAAAATCAATAGTTTCTTGGATTTGGTGTGTTGACGGGAGAAATGACGAATGTGAGGGGTTTAATACTGGATATTTCCCGCATTTCTTACAGTTTGTGCCGATCACACGACGAATCAGTGAGAAATTCGCGAAAATCAGCGTAAAATCCCTCAGAAAACGCTCAATGCACGGATCAGTATCAATTTTTTAAAACAAATCTGCTTATGCTTATTTAGGAACTAAATTTTCGAAAAAAAAACACAAGGAACAACGGAAATCCGTTGGAATTTTCCCACCTGAGTAGGTATGCGCTCAGGCTTATGGGTATAGGCTTAGGCCTAGGCTTATGGAGTTCATCGAAAACCCGAAAAGCTCAAAAGTATTTCTGAAAATCCCTAACCAATGAATCTGAGACTAAAGTCAGTGCATGCGGCAGTCGGTGTCCATTAAAACCTGGAAATTCTATCAGACCCATTTCTTCACGAGTTTGAACTTCAGCACTAAATGCAATTTCCTCGCAGCCGCCCGACCGGCCCAGCCCGTTCACGGGGCGTTCGCCTGGCCAGGAAATGGCTTTTTCTGGTGCTGAGGAGTCGATGTGGCACGTACACATCGCTGCTTCCCAGAATGGACGAAGGATTCGGCGAGCAAAGCGTCACTATGTCATGTGCGCGATTTCCCCATGGGTGAGGACGTGAGGTACCGAGGGCAGACCCCTCGCGATGGCGTTGGCATGGCCCGCGCCATGGGCGAAAACAATGTCGGCTTCGTTGCCGGCAGCCGGCGAACATCGCCCAGAACATGAGCGTTATTCCAGGGTGTCCAGCAGGGACAAATTCAGCTTTCCAGGTTTATTCTTCTTGAGGAAAAAGGTTCTCTACTAACACAATCCGTATTCTCCGGAATCCCCTAAATTCCTCAATTATTTTTATGGCCCTAATTAATTTCGAACTGTCAGATAATTCAAGTTAGTTTCAGTGAGAAAAATATCTTGACACAACGCCAAAGGCTATCCAGTCTCTGGTGATGGATGTCGAGAAAATACTTGAGAAAGAGCTACATCGGCAAGCAATAATAAGACATACTTGGTATTAAACGTTAAGTTTTTCAAAAATTATTTAAAAACTCCTTAAATTTAGCGTGAAATTTCCATATAGGCTCAGATGACGTAGCGAGTAAATCTTCAAAATTTAGTAAAAATTCAAGGAGAAAAAAAGCTCAACTACTTGATAAGTTGCCTCGGATCACTTAGGCATCCAGGGCTCGAATTCGTAAACGTCCCTGAGATGGCACTGACCTCCCTCTAACGCTGAGGTGGACGAGTATTTCTGGCAAAAATCGGCAAATGGGATAACCAGGTCATAGCAAAGAAAGTAAAGCCTGAGGTACAGCTATATATTTTGTCCAGGAAACGTTCCAAATTAATGCTAAGGTCAAGGTTTTGTAGAAGTTACCATGGATCTAGGTCTAGGAGAAGAAAAAACATAGGAAAAAGGGAGAAAAATAGCGCTCGGACAAAAATACTCCGGCAGATTTCGCTGTGAAAGTTTTCGTTCCGACTATCCGTTACTTATCTATTACTTTTCAGAATTCGTTCCTCCTTTCTATTTCGAAGACCCTTTTTGAGTTTTTAAGCTCTGGAGAGTTATTTATAGTTCGTTCATGGGTACCGCAGGTCCATCTGTTCACTAGTACATTCTTGTGTTGCTCAGTTCTCCAGAATATTCCAGGAGTCCATGTTTTCTGGATGTACCGAGATTAAAACCAATTGCGGAGGGTGGTCCTTCAAGAGAAATTAGCGAACAGTAGTTCTTTTAAGGAAAAATAGCTAACAGTAGTGATTTACTGTAAAGTAGTCTGTGGCAGAAAATTAAAGGCCAGTAGCTTATCTTCCAGGAGCTTACCTATGTTTTCCTGGGGAAAAAACTATCCATGCTACATGTAGTCCAAATCTTCTCTTCAATTAATGCAGAACTATGGCCCTGAGTCTGGACTACCACGTGTCTGATTTTGGGCTTCGGGATTTATTCTGCTAAAAAAAACAAACAAAAACTACCTTGAACTATTTAACGAACTGAATTTACTTAAAACTGCTTAAATTTGTTTTAGTTTAGACTGACTCTGACAGGCAGCGACGAAGTTTGTACTAGTTTCCTTTGAAGTGCAAATCCGAAAGGCCAAATTTAGTCGTGATCGAAAAATCGAAATCCAGCCTTAAAATAATTGTTCATCAATAGAATTGTGGTTCCATGCACTCTTCCCTATTCTTGCCCCCCCCCCCCTCTCCTCTGCTCGCTACTGACCTAACCCCGGGTACGCAATTAGGATCGTCGTTAGTAGTTGTGTGCGGCGATTCGAAGGAGGTGCTAAGCCTCTCGTTGGCGACGCTGGCGCGCGTCGCACGCGTTTCGCTCGCTGCTCTCTCTATTCGTAGGAGCATATGATAATTGGCGTCCAGACAAATGTCCCTGGCGCTGCTCCTCGTCGTCGTTTCCTCACTCGGGGCCAGCCAAACTGGGCCAATCAACGCCGGCCGGCTGTAGCGCGAGAGAATCGCAAAATAGCACATGAATAGAGCAGTTAAGCTCTGAGACACAGGATCGTCCGGTATCGCCGCGTGCTGAGTCAGCGGCATTAGCTCAAACATGGATATAGTGCATTCCGATGCACTTATCGCTGAGCTGCAGAAAGAGATGATCTGTTTTGTGGCGCAAGGATAACCTTAAATTGTCGGGATGCACTGATAACCCTGGGAGAAGTTTCGTCAAATCACATTTCTACACGTAAAACCGCGAAAGTAGCGCATTCTTTTATCGACCAATAGCAGGTGATTTAGGGTGTCCAATCACATGTTTATTCCAACGTCGTCTCTGATTGGCTCTCTAACCAACCTCACTGAATCACAGCGATAGCGATGCATTTTCTCAAATACAAACATAACGAGTAGGTACAAGCAAATTTTGTGTAGCTGGGAAATAAATTTGAAAAATCGATAAAACTGGAGCCACGCCCACTAATCAATCTGCACTCACCTCAAAATACGGAGCACCCCTTAAAACGTTCCCCCCCCCCCCCTTAAAAAGTTCCTCTGCCACTTTCCGGGACATTTCATTAGGTTGTGAGAAAATGAAACCATTAAAATTCGGAGAGGAAAAAAGTTAATTTTGAATGGTGTGGAATATGTATACAGTAAGAAATAATTACTGTAAGGATTACTGTCAGTTTGAAGTTCTCCGCTATATATTCATAATTCCTTTTTATGACCATTTCTAGATATTTCTAGATATTCTTATAACTATTTCTAGATTTATACATGACTATATATTTAACTCCTTTTTTGCAAGTCGCTCTGATATAAAACGGTCATTTTTCGGTGTTTTTATGCCAATTTTGCACTACAGAACAGACGCTACGTCACTTTGCTTATCGCGCTCCATCGCCAAAGTCTGCTTCAATGTTAAAGGAGCTAAAAACCTGTGGTCACATGCTGGATAAAAGCATTGGAGTATAAACTGGAATTTGCTTTACATCTTCTCTCGAATCGCTCTCAACGCCGGAATATTTTTTGTGAAATTTCCATACCCAACCAAGATTCTCCGGACAACTGTCACAACGGCCGCAACGCGACCCCTGCCTCCAGTCTTCTTCTCTAAGAAAAAATCAATTATTAGCCCGGAATTCGTTTGAGTATGAGTGAGTTTCACTCAATTAACCTTTGAGAGAAGAGATGGGTTGTTTTCGCGGTGTTCAAAAAGAAGGCAACAGTGATCATGATGCATGGAAATAACAAAATGAGAAGAGTTCGTGCGATTCTGCTACGATATTGATCTATTTCGACTGCGTCGCTGGCACAGAGAAATGAGGAAAATTCTTTCATTCACAAAAAAAAAATGCGACGAGCGGAGAGGAGAGAAAAAAATAGCGAGGGGAGGAAGTGAATCAGGATAAATCAGGATGAAATAGGAGCAACAACAATAGTTATTGATCGATCCTTTCACTTGAACTGAGAGAATGATAGAGGAAGAAAAAAAAAAGGAAAAAGTCGCACCAGAGCCTGAATGCATCACTGGGATCACATAGGGTAAACACGTCTGTACTAAAGATGAGCAAATTTTTGTGATGTCCACATGTTTACCCTGGGTAATCTCAGTTATGCATGCTGCCCCAAGTTAAGCTTGTTAAGGTCAAACTGCCAAAGTAGCTAGAGCGTCTCTCATTTGAGATGCAGCATTGATAGTGTGCGAGAACTGGTCCCCGAAGTCTCAACCGTTCAAAAATGACTCGAACGGAGGGGAAGAGTGACGGCTTAGATGGAGAAGGAGGCAAGCGCCGTTAAAAGTGCTATAACAGTTCATTCAAACACTGACTGTTATATCCAGACAGCAATTCCAGGATGGGGACCAGTTCTCGCACTGTAGTGAAATGCATGAATTTTTTTTGCATGAATTTCCGAAAAAAAGCTACGATGGTTAGAGAAGAGGTTTTCTGCAAATGGCTGCAGTACATTTCCCGGTAAATCCAAAAAAAAATTAGGAAAACTGGACTGAAAAAAAAACCAATTTAGAAAGAAATTACCTAACAAAAAAGCCAACTCCCCCAGAATTACCTCCAAAAAATCTTTTTCACTTCTCAGTCAAAGACTTCGATTAGGCTTCATCCAGAAAAATTCAAACATTTTTTGAACTACTATTTTCTCCATTAAGGCCTCATGCTGATAGAAGAAGGCATCGTTCGAGGCTACGTCATCAAATTGGACCTCAAATTCAAACGATCGTTCTTTGGCCCCAACCATGGCCCCAAATCGGTAAGTTTTCAACATTCTCATGGATATTTTGCCTGGAAAGGAACCCCACAATTCCAGGCGAAACGAATGTTCATACTGGTGAAACCGGATGTCATGGAAGAACGTGTCATCATCACCGACTCTCGTGGTGTCACAAAGAAATGGCTCAAGAGGTTGGAAAAATCCTGGTTTTCCCTCGGAAAATTGACGGAAAATGAAGAAAAATCATTTTCAGATATAAACGAACATTCAACTACTTGGAAGAGTACGTGCGAGTCAGCCGCCAGTGAATTCTCAAAAAAAAATAGCACAGAAAAAAAAACAAAAGAAAAAATGTCCCGTCTTCACTCACCAATTCGAAGCTTCCCGAAAGACTGATTGTGTTTTTCACGGCGTCCTAAAATACGAAGTTTGCAGGCGATTCTATCCGGGTATTTTTGCACATGTAGTAGGTTTCAATGCACTAGTCAGTGCCAGAGATGGAGAACCATCGAAGAGGTTTCACAAGTTCAAATACTGGGGAATTCAGTGGTTATCCAGGAACTAGAGGGCGATGTTGGGGAAAGTTGAGAAGTTTTGCTTCAGTCTACGAAACAAAGGAGTGTAGAAAATTCCCTAGTTCTTCTCTCTGAGTAATTTCCGCTTAGGTTTTATGACATGTTTTTCCGATAAAGCTACAGATTTTCCAGGAAAACCTCTGTTTCGCTCCTCAGGAGCATTGTGCTAACAGTTACACGAGATTTTTTCAGGATTTTCTCGAGAAAACTAAGATGAAACCAGGTTGTTTCTGGGGCGGCATGCATCACTGAGTTTACCCAGTACAAATGCGTTAACACCAGTCAAATTTACTCATCGTTAATGCAGGCATCAACACTTTACCCTGGGTAATCTCAGTGATGCATGCAGGCCCTGGTAATTACTAACGTCAATAAGGAAAAAAATGGAATGAGGCTCTCGGGAAATTTCCGATTAGTGGTATCTGATTCCGAAAATGCTTCTATAAATTCCCAGAAAAATTAATAATATTTCTTGTATAGTGAAGAATAAAAGGGTTCCGGAGAGGTGGAAAATATCCACGAAGAAATTTTTTCTCGGAATTTTCATTCTCCATGAGCTACAGTGGCAAAATTTCGACGCGAATTACTTGCATTTATACGGAAAATTCCAAAAATCGATATCTTCCATATGAATTCTTTGGAAAACGTTTCTTAGAATTCCCTGGGATGTAGATTACTAGGAAATTGGCAGAATATTATGGAAAAAGCAATTATGGAAAAAGCCCGCTTTTGAAAATAAGCAGCGTTGTCTTTGCCAAAAACTTCGGGATTCATGTCTTTTTTCCTGGAAAAATATCCTAGAAATAAGAGAGCTTTTTCGTGGACATTTCGAATGATTAATCAATCTAGACTATCCAATTCAAGTGGCTGTTTTTTTCCGTTAATTCTGGAAAATTTCATGTACAAAGCTAAATTATGAAAATTATTAGGAATTTGTTCGGTAAAAATTTCCTCTTGCTAGTGCACTTCGCACGAAAATTCCTGGAGATTGAAGAAGTATCTCAAAGGAAAACCCAAAAACCTCCCCAAACCTCACGTCACCTAGCCTAAGCGCTGCATCTTGCTGATGTTTATACTCCCCTAAGCATCCACAAATCGTCACGAACACGTTGAACTTGTCAAAGATCTTCGATCTCTCCTCTCTGGATTGTCTTGTGCATCGAAATATCGACTATACGTAACATGTTCCCTCTCTGACATGCGTATATTATTGCAGTAATAAACAAGTTTTTACCAGTTTGACGATTTGGTAGAGGAACACGCTCATCGAAACGGAAACGATTTTATTCGGATGAGTGACCGGTCGGGTGCCTTTCCTGAAAACAACGAGAAATACGAGTCAATATGGCACATATACACTCCGGCTATGGAGTTTTTGCTGCGCTTATAGCGAAGTCGCAGTTGATAATCGCGGCATTTGACTATATAATTGTTAATAGAGTGAATACGAGGCTCTGCTAGCTGCAAGGTCTCAGAAACGCGATTTCATATCATCACAGCCCAGAAAAAACCTGGATTAGGTCCCGCTTAGCTGCAACATAAGCTACATGTGCGAAATTCTGCGCTAGTAGCGAAAGCTACATGTGCGAAATTCTGCGCTAGTAGCGATCTACTGCGGCTGCCTACCTTTCCAAAACGGATATTTCCCAAATAAAGCCGCTGATCCTTGAAAACTGACGTCATTCGAAATTTTTCGTTGTCAACAATTGGCAATTACCCTAAGTGTTCCCATACTGCACATATTTCATCCTACCATATTATGTGGAAGAAGTTGCTGAGCCAAAAATTGCAGGACAAAGTGGTATTTCCTCCAAATTTCCGCAGTTTCTCTCAAACATACTCGCACTTTTTTGCATTTTCTAGCATTAATTATAAACATGGCAGACAGACAGACAGACAGTAGGCGCAAATACCCCGTAGCAATTGCAGCCTTAGAACCTGAAAACTTCGGCGGGATTCCCGTTATTCGCGGAATTTGAGGCATTTTCACATAACTTGTTTGAGAATGAATGTTGGAGAATTTGAGAATGTGAGAATGAATAATTTTGAAAAAATGAAAGCCCCTTGCTCTTGCTCGCTGCTCTTCATATGCCTGTACTCAATTACCTTGATTTTGAGCGGCTGTCACCATATAGTATTCCAATAAATCCAATAGTTACCCTGATTCGGCTCACTAATTGGGGTCAAGCACAGAAAGTTCGAACATTTTTTGGCTACAACTTTGAAAGAGAGAGCATCTAGGAATAATTTCACTCCGACCACTGACTTCAGATGTGATTGCGAATAGTTTGATGTGGAAACCATTCAAAAAGCCTACGAAATGACAAGAAACACTTGAAAAATCCTGAAGTAACTCAGCAACTAATCTGTTTTGTGCAGACATTTCCCGCCACCTCACTGAACCGTCACGGAAAATGGTTGGTTTGTGGGTGGATTGCGCGAACAGCTAGGACGCGTAAGCGTGGCCTAGTGGATAGAGCGGTTGTTAGCCGCTCAAGTGGTCAAGGGTTCGGATCCCGCCCGGTCCCGAGTTTTGCAAATACTATGCTGTCTTCCCCTACGTCCGCTGCAGTTATCTGACGAATACCACTATCGAAAGTAGTCCGGATGGCTCAGTGGTAGAGCGGCGGATTGCAATCCGTCCCTGTCGCTGGTTCCACTCCGTTGGAGATCTAAAAGTTAAGCGCAGGTTCTGCTCGGCAGTTGCTGCGATGCAGTGTTCGGGGTTCACTGCACGACGTCCCCCAGGATCTCCATCGGGTAGTCCAGGAAGGCTTCCGGCAACGTTTTGCATAAATTTCTGAGACAGACAAAAAATTGGTTTGTGGGTGCATTCCTTTTTCAGAATCATCTACTCTCAAGGAGGCTGTGCGAAAATCCCGCAAATCCCGCAAATAAAGCGAAGTCCGCGAAAATTTTCAGATTCTAAGGCTGCGACTATAGGCAAAGCGGAGAGCTTTTAGCGACGTTTCTACTTCTTTTTAAGAATAAATTTCACAGAGCAATTGCAATGGTTTCGTTTCCTGACTGTTAGCCTTTGCTACTATTTTGACAGGTTTTCTTGATGTATACTTGCGATTCTTCCTGTGAGCAAATGTTTCTTCCTGAGATCCCTTTTTGCCCGAAAACTATGCTCTCTCCATTCTTCTCGGTGTCATTGATGTATCCAGAAAACCAGGACGAAAAACTAACTTTATGAGGGGGCAGTTCGCCACCTCCGACATCACATGACAAGCGTATGAGCCACCTACAGCGGCCATTTGCATGCTCACCTTCTCTCAGTGCATTCCTTCACTTGCGGATTGCTTTTCCTTCCAGAAAGCCAGGATGATATGTCAGACGGGTTCAAGCTGTCCCTCTTTTTCAGTGTGTCGCGCCTAGTGCATCGTCAATTTCGGCACATCGCGGCGCGGGCGGCTCCATTCCGCCATTGTTTTTGTGAGTATGGCTGTTTGTCGACGAATCGCTCCAAACTCGAACGAGAAGGTGTTCCTTTCTGCCGTTGATAGCAAACAAATAGAGTGAAGTCGCCCAGCGGTGTGCCGCTGCAGCGCGAAGACGCTGCCGCGGGGCCCCGTGCGCGCGTTCCCCGGGGAGCGTGCAAATGGACCCATTTGAAACACTTCTGCACGCACTACAAGCCGATGCAAATCGCATTCCAACGACACTGCGTTCGTTTTTGAAAAACAACGCAAAAGCAACTACAATGCCGGAGCTGCTGGGCTGGCTCGGCGCCTCGTGGATGCCTTGTTTCTGGAGCCACTTCCTTCCCGAGACGCTCAGGATATCTGATAAGAGCTGCACGGGAAGGAAGCCAGGAAGCGAGTGTGGACAAGCTAATTGCCTGAGATGGCTAAGATAGGTGATAGAGAACGGGCTGATGAGAGCGTTCCAGATTCAGAGGAGAATATGTTGGGCTGAAAAGTTCTTGACCATTTCGGGAATCATGATCTTAATTAGTTAATTAACCTAGACTATTCATAGCTGTTATAGATGATATAGATAGAAGTAACAGTAACAGTTACCTGACTTTCTTGGTAACGCCTCTTTTTTCAGCACACCTGCTAGTACATAAAATAAATAAATGAAATAAATGAATGGCACTAGATTAGTACAGAGTTTCCGCCGTAATCGTGATTTCTTCCCAAGAAATTATTGGAAAATTCAACAGAGCTTGGTTTCAAAATGCATGCAAATCAAGAAACAAGAAGCGAGGCAGGCTCAAGGTTGTGCGGCTCCTGAAGATTTTGAGGCCCATATCGGAAAGGCTGGAAGTTTTCTCAAAGTCTTTCTAGTGGTTTTTGGAGCTCATGTATTGAGTTAATTCATAAAAAAAATTGGTTCCCTTGTCTAAACTACAGGCATCTTTATGGCTTGCAAAGTATGACCAAAGACTTTGTTGTCACCATGTATATGACTGGAAAAATCTCGCAAGAAAATTCCATTGAGAAAGATTCTGAAAAAAGAATAGGGCCCTGAAGTTAGGACTTGTACTGGATTCAGCTCTCCAGAAAGCAGATAGAGGTTCAAGCATCCCAGCTTGTGTTGAACTAAGTCTTTTTAGAAAGATATTATGGCTCAAAAGTTGAGGATTTTACTAAACTTGGTCTCGAAGGACTTTCTAATAGGAATTAAGACCATTTCACCTCCAGCGCTAAATTTTGTGCCCTCCACACTTTAGAAAGGTTTAATTCCCTGCAGAATTCCAAAATTAAGGCATGATGAAGATTTTCCATGAGAAAAACGCGTATTTTCAAGCAGCACCCGACCGTGAGGATCGCCCAATTCAAAAGATGCGTATTGATTGGAGAGAGGGAATCTGACACAAACATGCTGTTCTTTCAAAAACAATCAAAGGATTAAAGCAATGATTTGTGATTCAGCAGCATCCAAAACGAATCATATCAGTACAAGGCAACGTAACCAGGGTTACTGTGGGGTACGGTATCTTCATTAGTTAATCTACCAATCACAGAGCTTGACGTATTATTTTTTCGGAGTGTAGGGCATTATACCTGGAGTGGGCGGTGCACAAGGGCTTTGTGATTGGCTGATTTAGTAGATTGACCATACGTAGGTCTCATCCGCACCGCCCTTTCCGGGTATAACGCTCCACACTCATTTTCTCGACTTGAGACTACTTAAAAACAGAAGAAAGTCACCAATTCGATGGATTATATGGAAATCGATCCGAATATTCCGGAAAAGAAAAGCCCTGCTGTCTCCCTTGTCTTTCCTGTAGGGCAATGCTCTCTATTGTCAAAAATTCAAATGTTTTATTTGTTCGAAAGCAAATATTCCACCTCTATTAAATCAGACAGACTTTCCGGTTCTCACTGTACCAATTTCCAGAACTAATGGAGGAATTTTGCTGTATACATCCCTGAGTAGGGAAATCCAGAATAAAAGCCGTGAAGAAATTGATGAGAGCAAATGGATACCAGTAATGGAAAAACGCTTGGATTTTCTGGAAGTTTCCTAGGGGCTCTGTTCACAAAAAACACCTGGGATTCAGCTAAAGCCTATAGCTCCAGAAGCTTCCGAATCTGAAATTTTATTTCCTGCAAGGCCGTCTAGACTGTAAGTGAATTCTGTCATTAATTCACCTACCTCTACCTTGGATACAACCCTAATTTAATCCCATGTACCTGCCTAAATAGCAGTTCCCAATGTGTTTTCCCCACAGAGAAACGTCATTATTTTCCACTGCCCAAGAATAGAAAGTTCAGCGAATGTACACATGCATATTATTATATCAATGTCTTCCTCTGGCGAACGACTTCCGAGCACCGAAATCCGATTTGGCCGCCGCCGGGCGAGTCGGCCGGCGGCGGCCAACAACAGGAAGGCGACGGCCGGTAAGGCGGCGGAAATTGTCTCGTAATATATCATCGCTAACTGCAAAATGGCCGCGATTCACGATTAGGCCTGGCGCGGCCGGCGCGCCGATGAATTGCCCAGTTCGCCAGGGCCATAAAACGCCATCGCCAACAGTCATTGACAAGCGGTTTTGGAAGCGCCGCCACTATGCATTGACGAATAAAATTTGTCGACATCACCATGGACACCAGGAGCATTGGTATTATCCTGGAAAAAAATCGAGGATGGGTCCGAGCAGGTGAAGGGTGCTTTCAGAGAGATAAGAGGTAGATTAGGCACAGCACAAACTTTCGAGCCACTATGACATGATTATCGGACACTCATCCGCGTTAGGCACTGGTAGGACAGTGTACGCAAACCGCAGCCTTCTCTAAGGACGGGCAGTTCACAATTAATCTGAGATAGATGACCCATTAGGTGCTGCGGTGAGTTAGTGCAGCTTGGGAGGCGGTCAAAAGGTACGCCGCGACGCGACCGCGCCGCACCGCGAGCCCCAATTCTAGATCGGTCCTTCAAATCCGACGCATTGAATGGCATCGGTGGCCACCTTTCTACAATTGAATGAGTCCATCATTAATTTAAGATGACCGGTTAGGTGCTGCAGTGAGTTAGTGCAGCTTGGGAGGCGGTCAAGACGTACGCCGTGACGCAACCGCGCCGCACCTTGGGCCCTCAATTCCTGGTAGTTCCTTCGAATCTGATGGTTTAAATGACATCGGTGACATCCCCTTTTTACACTCTGACGACTACGATAGCATTCATCTATTCCATCGGAGCTTACGAAATTTGTCTACTTCTCGCGGCTCGTACCTATGAAGGCTGCATCCGCGACGCGCATGAATAGACCAATCACAGCCCAGCAGCGTACCTCTTGTCGCGCGGCCACACCCTTGTGAGCATTTATGTTTGTACTCATGTGAAAACTGTAATTTTAACTGTACATAACACATTGGAGTCCAACTTCTACTTTGTAAATATTGATTTTACTGCGAAATTGCTCCGCTTTGGGAAAATACAGCTATTGAAGTATGTGCAACCTGAGCCTGCTGGGGAACAAAACTGGATTTAAGGAATGTAGTGGGTTCGAGAAAAAAGCTTCGTAGTTACTGATATAACAAAAGCGAGCGTTGACTCTGTGCAAAATTTGAAAACTCTTGCAAGGACAGAGAGCTCAAGAAATATTTCGTGAAAAGAAGCGGACTATTGACTTTAAGAAAAGGAAAATCTAGGGAAATACGTTTACCACTTGGCCCAGCGACTTACAGCGCGAAATGGGAGGGGGATATGAAAATATAGACGAAAAATTGAAAAAAAAATGTATGATTGAATCCATCGCTCATGCAAATAATTCCAGAAATTTGCTCATACAAGTAGTTCCAGAAGTGTTTCCTATAATTTATAATAGTAAGTTTCCTTGTTAGAGCCGATAACCCATATGAGTGCTGTAAATCCAGGGAAGTGCTGGAAATCCAGGCAAATGCGGTTCATTCGCAAGTGTTGGTGGAGATATCATCGTAAGCAGGAGAGCGGAGAGGATCTCCAGTTCTCATCCGGTCAGCAAAAATTATCCAGAAAAATCTTCCGGGAAATTTACCTGTTTAAAGAATCAAGAACGTAAAGAAATTGCTTTAAGAGTTTCCGAGATATCTCCCAGTCAAGGGATTCATGGACTCTCCCGGGTAAGCTGTGATTCACCTGCCATGCTGAAGTGGACGAGTCCTCCGGACAAAGACGGGTACAATCTGTCTTTAGATGATGAATTAGATACATTTGCTATTCGAATATTCGATCTCGAATAACTCGACAAATTGAATTATCCAGGAAATCTAGAGCTCTACACCTTGGGTGAACAAAAATAAGAGCCGTGAAGCTTTGTGTTTTGGGATTTTTCGATTTTGTGAATGGATCTTTGAATTGTTATCCAAATTGTTTGAATTAATATTTGATTCTTATTCGGTTAACATTTTACCTCTCAGTCAGTCATGACAATTATTGGGGATAGCATGATGTATTACACTTGCTTCCAAAAACTCGTCCACTCTGGAAAAGCGGGAAAAAGAAAACTCTCCCGAGAAGATTCATGAATCCCATCACAGGATTTCCCCTCACAAATGCCCTCCTCTAAACAGCCGTTGTCCTAGCCAGCGCCTCGAAAATGCATACTATTAGTAAAGTGCGAAGTATCGCGCCGAGCCGACGCTGAAAGGGTCGCGGATCCCGGAGGAGTCGGGTGCGATGTCATCCGTCACGGGCGCGGATGCAAGTGCGCCGTCGGCTCAGGCTCAAAACCAATTTAAACGCTTTCCCTGGATTTCCTGACGGCGATTTTTTCTCGACGGATCGCCACATTTCACCGGGATATCGCCGCGAATCGGGCATAGATCAAGTATGCACGCTGTGCCGTCGACGACGCAGCGCCTCGGCGTACTGCCCTCAAATTACCCTCGGCATCCTTGAGTCGGCTCCTCTATTCGAGTTAAGTAGTTAGGCGCTGCGAGCAAAGCTCAGTCTTCATTATATCTTGCTAGCGTCGCGGGATAAAGAAAACAAAGCAAAAACCAACAAAAAAAGCTGGAAAAATCCAGAAAATCCGGAGACCTCACCTGTAATACCTAAGGAGATCATCGTGCAAGCGATATGTAACGGGAATATCTGATCTACGCAGTGTTTTGAAATTCTCCGGAAGCAGGTAGTCGTTCCGTCCGAACGCGCGACGCAGCCGTTCCATGGGTAGATCCTTGGAGGGGTCGTCGGCGGACACCTCGGCGCTAGTAGCGGAGTTGTTGAACTCGTTCGAGGCTCGCTCGTGCCGTCGTCGCTCTCTGGACAGCACTTCTTCCACATGGGTTTCCTCTTTCTGATGGATTCGGCGAGGTGACCGCAGAGTTCGGTGACCCGCCTGGAAGTGAAGGGATTAGAGTGGAGGACTTCCTGCTTATCTCAATGGATTCTCAAGAAAATTTCTTAATTTCTCAATGAATAATCTGGTATAAGTGGCCAGAACCTAGCTTATTATTCGATTCGAACTGGAAAAAAATGGTGGCTCAACCAAAAAATATTCGAATATTCGAACATGCGGTCGATATAAAATGCATGCGAGTAATACCCTGCATCGATCTCGAAAAATAAAAGAGGGAAAAAAGAAAAATCTATCTGTAGTTTTGCCCGCTCTTAGCACCCATACTACTGTATATTTTCGAATATTCTGATATTGGTTATTCGAATACTATTCGATTCAGCCAACACTTTGTTGGCTAAGTGGGGATCATTCATCCCCAATACAGAACATCGTTAAGAAATAAGTACACAGATGATGCATAATTTCTTTCTGGACTACCCTGGACATTATAAGGACTACGTATTTCTTGGTAGCTCCTCAAGCCCAAGATTTTCCAGAAAATTCTCGTCACCAAAAAGAACTTTGTTTTTCCAAAATGTGCGCTTTTAGAGGAAAAATCGTCGACTTTTTGGGTATAGGAATCTCCGGATAAATTCACTTGGATTTCTGGAAAATTTTCGTGTAGCGAGCAGACAATGATTGCTCCATCTTTTCATGCCTTTTCCATTTTATTTTTATCTTTTATTATGGTTCTCGATTACTCATTCTATTCCTACCATGTTTTTTTATCATTATGTCCTCCTATGATTTTGATTTCCAGGGAAAATCTCCAGAGGAACAGGAAAAATTTTCTCAAAACTAAGGATTTTATGAGCGATTTCTCCTTCACACTTGATCATAACATTTCTATGACTTCCAGGAGATATCTCACACCAGCGAGCTAACCTTGTTTTCCTCAAAATTTCCTGGAAAAGGAGCACTCGTAGGAAAAGTGAAATATAAACCAACAAGCAGAAATCTGGAAATCGAAAATGGGTAAATGAACCATAAACCAGTAAGAAATAGAAATTCCAAAGAATCAGGCCCTAGATGAGGTCAGAAAGCTTTCGTAGCTCTTTTCAAAATTCTGTAGATCACTAGGACGGAAAGGATTTGCTCGAACACCTTCTGGATTTAGAATTTTTGAGTCTCTGCTTTTTTAGTGGGCTCGCTTGAATTTCCATGAACGGCGAGGCCTGGAGACCAATAACAGAAGTTCGAGAAATCCACGAAATCTCAAATCAGCCCATTCGTGCCTAGCCACAACTAAATCTTCAGAAACAACGGCGAGTTCGCCGAAATTTGCCAATGTTCGCTGAGCTTCACAAGATTAAGCGCAAAAACAGGAGCCCGTCCCCTAATAAGTACGTAACCGCACACAGAGTTCGGGTCGGAGGCAATATTGCGTCACTTCCTTGGATTTTGACGCACACCCATGATCCCAAAAGCATTTGTCTCGGATCTCCTTCCAATTTCTCAAACAAATCCTTGAAGTACTCGCGTTTCTTGCCGCATATCTCTATTCCCGGGGGAAGTGTCTTAACAAATACCGCGCGCCGACGACGGCAGACGCACGACGATATCGTGCGGCCGACGGCCGTTGACGTCACGGATGATGTCATCCGGAGAGAAGGAGCAGTTCAATCTGTTCAGGAATGTTTTTCCGGGACGTCTATCACTTTTATGACGTCATCAGGAGACGTCAACTGTAGTGGAAGCGATCACTGATGGCTGGGAATTCACCTTGGTGTGATGGAATTTGTCGGGTCGTACCACTGGCCCCATACACATCGCGCATCCTGCCAGAAGGAGTAGACCCATATAGTGCTGGATCATCTCCACATCACCTGAAATGGAAAAATAACATTACTTCACACGTAAAAACAAGGAACTACGACAAAATACGATGGAAAAGTGGGCGGGGCATCAAGAAAATTTTAGGAAATCCCGCAGTAATTTCTCTGGATCACTGGATAGTTACAGGATGAGAAGCTCAGAAGAAGTGGGCAATCGAGCAAAGCCTGCTGTTGGCGATGAAAAGCCAAACGAAAACCAGAATTCTCCTGGAATCTCCAGGAAGACGACTATCCTAGCGTTCTTCCTGAATGTCTAGCGGGTCAGAAATAATCGAATTAAAAACAAAAACATTCCAAAGGCCAAAAAGGACACGCCGAAACGCTGTTTACCGCCGGCCGACGACAATTCGGGAACGCTGTAAACAATGTGCACTTCCTAATTGCCGGGCTAGACGCTAACTATGTGGCTCCGTGAATTCGTCCGAATACTCTTCTTCTACAGAATTCTCAGGATTAGAGGTCAAGAGTAGTAAGAAAAATGCAACAAAATAGGCTTCCTCCGTAGCCTAGCAAATTTTGCAAAGTTTATTGCAAAAATTGCCCTTCTACAGCATTAAAATTTAATTTTTAAACCAAAATTTCATAAGTGATTGACAGCATTACTTGCTTTTGTTGTAGTGAAATGCAATATCATCCAAGGCCTGTCTTGAATGGCCCAAACAAGAACGAAATAAAATTTTGTAGCTAGTCTTGCTCTGTTGGAGATGCAAAAATGAAGAAAAATTATACATGTTTGACAGGGTATCCAAAAGCAGTATTTCTGCATAATAACAGAAGTGACTAGTGCAAGGAAGCCTCAAAAATGATCCAGAACATCTGAAAAGCGGATCAGGAGTCCTTTCAAATCATAATTATGCTAGCAAGGCTCGCTAGGTGGAGATTTATTCCTCAACTCAATCGTTTGAATCAAATTGTCTCTACTCAATCGTGATCTTCAGAGGCCTAAAAGTGGCTCACAGTTTCTTCCTCATAGAACGGGGAAAATAACCAAGACAGTGAAGACGTCATGAGTGAATAGCACGGTACCAGTTCCCTGGAAATTTCCAGAAATTCCACTTCTCCTGGTTCTCTTTTCTTCTGTGAGTTGCAGGATTTGGTCAAACAAACAATTTTCTTCAATTCTGAATTTCCCAGCACGCCCCACGATCTAATGACCTCATTTTCTCACTAGCAATCCAGGAAAGAAGAGAAATAAAATTTTTTGATGCCCAAACCTGACCTTTAAAGACAGCTATTGCATGAATAATTCCAGAGCAATGTTTGTTTTCAATTTTTTTTGCTATATTCCCACGGACTCCGCTAAAAACAAAAGCTTTTAAATTTTGGGAATTCGAAAAAAATTTAGAAAAACTTGAACTTCTTCAAAATCGCGGGAGTTCACGGCTTTTCCCAAATCATCTAGCTATTGAGTAAGAGGGCTGAAAAAATATGGAAGCTTTGGTCGTATTTTCTCGAAGATCTTTGAAGTTTGAGGTCTAAGGTTTCTGAACTGGTGGAAAAACTGCGTCAAATTACAGTTCTAGGAATGTTTTCCTGGAAAAGCAAGCAATTCACAAAGTTTCCCTAGCCATTACATCGTTTTTCACATGTTCCAGCAATGGCTACTGCATCGAAATACATTATTCATTAGAAGTGCTTCAAGGATAAGAGGTGTTTGCTCAATCCAGCGGATAAACGACACTATCCAGAGGGAAAAGAGAGGAAATTGTAATTGATTCGGTAGAAAGTAGGAAGAAGAAGGAAGTGAATTTGCAAATGGTGCAAAACGGTACTTTGCTCCTTTGAAGGAGAATGGTGGTTATTCACAAGTCATGACAAGTTCGAATTCTTCAGGGAAAAAAAGTTGTAAGTCTGGAAAAAAATATGTCTCGGTAAAGACGATTTCTCCGCGAATCCAAGAAATACAGGAGTGACGAAGACCAAGCTGATTGAAATGGGAATTTAACTTGTCCTTGAAATTGAACAGGTAGCAATCCATATTATCAGCTAAGCTGTCAGCAAGACTTGGGCACTTGACAGGAAAGTTTTGACCAAATCACATGTTTATTTGTTCATTTACTCAATATACTCTAAGGTGTGCCATAAATAAGGAAAAATACTATAAAAAACAGAAACCAGTGATAGAAATTCCGTATTTGTGTGCAAGAACCGTGATTATTTTTGCGTAAATTCCTACCCGTAACGTATTACTTATAGTGGTCGTGATTGAATAATCGATCCTGAAAGCCGAATATTCGAATGTTCGATATTGATTCAGTTCTGAAACTAAATGTTCGAGCAACCGGAGTTCAGGGTAGGCCTGGAATTAGGACAACAATGTTTCTCATTTTGGTTTTTTTTGGATGTTTGCTTGATTTAGAATTTATACCAGTAAGTTTTTACTTTATTTTTATTATTGGAGCTATATTTTTAAAACTATTCGAGAATCAAGAAATGATTTACTAAACGTTAATGTATTCTGTTGTTAAGCTATTTAGCAAATTAAACGAATTATTCTATCTATTTATGTGTATTGAGCCCTACATAGGTATACCAGACAGTGATATCAGTACCAGGATGGGAAGGAAAATGGTGAGACTTTACCAGGTTAACACCAAGACAAGAACGGGCAGAAAATGGTAAAATTTTACCAGGTCTCGGAAGGATATACCAGATAGTAATATCAGTACCAGGATGGGCAGAAAATGGTGAAATTTTACCAGGTCAGTATCAGTACCAGAATGGGCAGAAAATGGCAAAATTTTACCAGGTCTCGAAAGGATATTGGGAACATTTCCAAACCTTCACTAATGGGGGATTTGATGACTGTACATAGACGATGCAGGAATGGTAGATTGTCAGGTTTCCTTGGATTCTTGAGGAATTTCGCAAAAAAAAATGGGAATTTCACCTTGGCAATTTGTAACGTAGTAGCCTAGTCAAGAGAAATTCCATAGATTCCTGGGATTTTTCAAGGAAATTTCCCTGAATGGACCGAATAAGCCTCCGGTAATGATATTAGTTATAGTTGCAGCGATTAAGAGGGAGATTGTTACTCATAAACATAGGATTTCCGTGACAGTCATCACCCGCGCCTCAACTTTTAACCAACTTAACCTAACTACTGGACAAATTTAACCTAATGGACAAAGACAAAGTCCGTCGCTGATGGTTAAACATGCCCAATGCTTATGCCTAAACAGGATAACCTAGGGTTCGCTCAATTTTTTCGGAGGATAATCTCCAAAAATAGCTCGAATAACTCTAAACAGCCTTCTTGGATGAACACTGTTCGTACAGAAAGTCATAGGAAGCTAGGAGCTACGCAAAAATGCACAATCTTCCAATTAAAAGCGTCCACGTGCTGGATTCACGATGTAATTACCTACGCTACCCGCCATTAAATCGCCCCAGGAAGACGACGCCGACGCCGCCGCTATGATCCAGACGTGTTCGCGCGTCTAAGCACATAATCGTGCGTGTATGCGGAGAAGATGTTGGAATTTCGACCGCCAAGCAACAAACAAAAGAGGAGCCGAAGAGCTGGGACCGGGAACGGGCGGCGGCGCGCGACGAGACGGCCGAGGCGATGGATTCGGAAGCTTCGCTTCTCCTCGTCCAAAACATGCCCCCCGGCGTAATGATAAATGTCGAAACTGACAAGCCAAGCAGCGTTTCTTGATATGCGAACTGCAGACACAAAGCCGCCACGGAGCCAGCGGCTGCGAGGATGGGATTTCTGGAGGAGAGCGGTCGCTGTTTGGAAGCGGTAGTGGGCATTCCATCCGAGAAAACAACAGAAAACAACTAACAGGGAAAAAACTGTGAGGTGAAAAAGCACAGCAACCGCTCAAGAAGCTCGTCCTGAGAATTTTCTGGAAGCAGTGCTCTACGGAAATCTCTGAATGAAGCCCTAGACTTCACCTTGTATCAGGAAATATACATGGCTTCCTCTCCCACAGCGTTACTAAGAATATCTTCAAATAGGGTCTTCTCGGATGGTTCTCCCACTGGAGTCATTCGTAGGACTTTGCCAGATGATTCATCCCAAAAATCAAAAATCCCAAAAGCCAAGAAATGCGCAGATCAAGGCCTGAACATCACTTTCCTTTCAGATGTCCAAGAGTTTTTCGTATCAGTGCTGCGACTTCTAAATGCTCCTGAAATCGTTGGGACTTTCACCTTGCTTGAGAATGGACGAGTTTTCCAAGGATTTCACCCCGAACACCTCACAAATTCTCTTTGCGGGTATGGAGCGTTGTACCTGGAAAGGGTGGTGCAGCTGAGCTCGACGAATGGTCAATCCATCCAGTTAACCAATCATAGAGCCCGTCAGGACCGCCCACTTCAGGTGTAACACTCCACAGTCCTTCTTGCCGATGTAAGAAGAATTTTTCAGTAATTCCACCCACTGATTTTTGTGCTGCTATTTATTTATTTATTTATTTATTTATTTATTTATTTATTTATTTATTTATTTATTTATTTATTGCACCACAATTGCGCTAACAAACAAAGCGTTCTTGTTACAACCTTATTTTGCTAGTACCTTACAGTTCCCCCGGGAACATCCACGACTTACCATTACTGGCTACAATTACGCTCCAAAAAGGTGAAATATTCCGGTAATTTCCGGGTTAAAAAGAACGAAAGCAGGAAAAAGTAGAAGGCTAACGGGTAGTAATCACAAATCCTAGATGCCAGAGAACCACTGGTACTCGCCACGGCACTAAAATTCGTCAGGAGTTACTACATGAGAAGACCTATATAAAGTTTTTTTCGTTTCCATGGTGCTATTTATATAAAACTAACCCACTGACGACCGCGCCTCTAACTGGTGAGGCGCGCCTTTGTTAGCCTGGGGCCGCATGTATCACTGAAATCACCCAGGGTAAACGCGTTAGGATCAGACAGCTCTACCCACCGTGCCGTTAGCATGTGCTCCAATGGGTTTACCCTAGGTAATCTCAATGATGCATCCAAGCCCTGATTCAGTTTGAGGGACCTAAACCCTAGCAACCTCAGCGGTTTTTTAGGTGGTAATACTGCTTTTAAATCATCACGACTACAAAAATCTATATTGAGATTCTTTATAACAATTTTGGAGCAGAGAAAGAAACCAGATCTTGGGACGATGTGGAAAAGTTTGGAAAAGGGCGCTGTCGCCAATGGAATGTTCCTGGAGTTCTTCCCCTTCCAGCTTCTTGTTGTATTTTTCTTTTGAGCCATAGGTATATATTTAGAGATGATCCATCTATCCTTTGATAGTTTTTTTTTCACCAATAACTTCAACTTTTCTACCACGACCGTGGAAGATTCCATTTTTCAAATCTACATCCACTATAATAAAATCTATACAGGATGACGTCAAGCAAATGTTCACGAGAAAAAGGTTTTCATTACAAAAAACCCGGCTGCTTCTATTGCAACTACAAGGGCAATTGGCTCAAATTTCAAAATTGCAAGAAAAACTCGAGCAATGTCCATCAAATGTGCTGGAACGCCACCAGATTCCTAACAGAAAGGACACTTTTGACAAAGAAGTCGAAGACCAGCTGGTTAGAATGAGATTTCAGCAGATTTCAGGTCAAAACAGAGGACCTAGCTGGAAAAATCCTACAGCTTCCTGGGGTGAAAAGAACTTCTATGGATGTTGGAAACCGGAAGGGAATGAGATGGTGGGATGAGAAGAAGAAGATCAGCAGCAGATCAGCTCAAACCGGAGGTATTCGGGAAATTTCTCTCCTGCATATCTCCCATAATAGCTTTCCCTTTTGCTTTTTTCACAAAGAAGTTGAGGACCACTTGGTTAGAAGGAAATTGCTGGCATCACTGGCTAACAAGAGAACTAAGCGGGAACATTCTGCCAGTTTTGAGCGTAGTCAACTTTTATGGATGGTGAAGGGATTAGCTGGAATGAAAAGAAAAAAGGTTCAAATGAGAGAACGCGAAGAATCCTTCCCTATCTCTGAATATTTTTCCTTTTTGCATTCATATTCCCGGATGGAGGAGCTTATCCGGGGTCATTTCAGGTAAGCAGATGTTCAAGGTTCAATAAACCCGAAGTTTAGGTGCAAAGCTATAAAGTAAAGGTTGGATAAAACATGGGATGCTCCAGGACATCCAGGGTGGTGCCTTCTAAATTATAGTTTTGGATATCCGGCCTTTCTTGGATTTCTCATTGCCAGAAAGGCTAGCGAAAAACTATCCAACAAGGAATGACAAGCTATTCAGGTACTATGGTTGTCTAGTTTAGAAAATCGTAGGAATACAGAGAAAAAGTAAGAACTTTGGCTACTCTTCCATTATGCTCCAGGAAGTTCTTGGATTTTCGACCTACTCGGGCATCACCAGTAGGTTTAAAAGACTCCCTGAGGAATCTGACTATGCACAAAAAGTTCTAAATTTAATTTGCGAGCAGAGCGTTGCAGTTCTCGGCTTAGTAGATGAGGAACTTTTATCAGAAGACCCACACCGGGGGGATAGTCATCGCTTTGAGGGCTTCAAACCCCCGGATAAATCCCTGGAAAATTGCGAACTTTCTGAAGAAATAGCACTAATCAGGAACTTCCTGGATTCTTGAAGCCTAGGTGAGATGAATCCACTCGGCATTAGGAACATTCCCGCGAAGCGTCGCTGGCTTCGCTGAAGAACTTCCTTCAGCATTCGTCGACGGGCCAACAAAGGGCAATTCGCACAAAGGGAGCGGAAAATGTGGAAAAAGATTCTCCTGAGTCGATATGATATAGCTATGTTACCCGGAATGTAAGGCGGTTGGAAGCCGAATGGGGCGGAGTCCGGCAATGGGACCGCGGCGAGGGACGTCGAATAAGGGGCGGGTCCCACGGGGACACACGCCTCCTAGCGTTTTCACCGACACCGATACGGGATTTCAGCACTATCTCGGAGGGTCGATTTTTGCTATGGAGGCAAAATCAGCCAATCAGGAGACATCATCCGGTCCATTGATACAGTAATGCACAAAAATCCGGTCAAAACCCAATTATGACGCTACTTCCATCCGAGTTCATCCAAACTTTCCAGCAATAGACATTCACCTAGCAGCTACATCACTCTGGGCTAGGACTGATCAGACTTTAACCTCACAAACCAACGATGGCTATCGTGATTGGCTGTCCTATAGAAAATGGAAATAAACGAAAATAGAAAAAAATGTTGGGAGACGCAAGACGTAAAGCTTGGTTTGGTAAACTGGTTTCGCTCGGGTATGCGCTCATGAAGCCTAACCCTGGATACCTTTTCTGACCAAGATAGCTCCTCGGAACAGGGAACATTCCCTGGGATTTCTCTCCCAAACCATGACCCTAAGTACTAGGAGAATCCTGTGATGAAACATCGCTCTTCTTCAAGCACAGGTCCGAAAAAAAGTGAACAGCATAGCTTCTGATAAAATAGAGATTTCTACACTGAGAGGACCAAGTCACAAAAATAGTTGACCCTAGCAGGTTGGTAATGGAAAACTGGTCTCACATCTGTGAAAAAACAAGAAATTCTTCAAAAACCTGTTTAAAAACTGTGGAGATGCCTGACAATTTCGCACGGAGCAAAACTAAGGACTCGTGACAGGATATCGAGCCGAAATTGACAGCTGTTGTCAAATTGGAAATTTCTCAACGTTCTCGTTTCTACGTTGCTTCCTTATCGTTATGCTTCATTCTTCAGTTTTTATTAAACCACTACGGATGAACTGCCGTATTTTGGACAAATTTGATGTGCTAGCTTCTACAACGCCCTTGTAATTATTTCCGTTAGAAAATATTCAAAAAATAAGTAAGAAATTCAAGAACTTAAAGAATAGTGTCTTCTTCAAAAACTTCAAGAGGTTTCGACACTCGCGAGAGAATTCAGAGAATTCATAGTAAAAAATTCAGGAATAAGCTCCTTGGCCTGGATGCGCCATTGAGTTTACCTAGGGTAAACGCGTTGACGATTGTGCTAAGGATGCGTGAACTCGAGTGGTGTTGGCTTGTTTGCCCTGGGTATTCTCAATGATGCAAGCGACATCCCGGGAAAACGGGTAAAAGCAAGTAGTTAGCTGTAAGGTTAATGCGATAACAGATAACGAAAATTTTCAAAAAAATACAAAAAAAACATGTGTAAACACATGTATATTCTCTTAATATCATGTTCTGCTTCCCTAATTTCTCCTGACTATCGTAACCTGTGAAATACACTATAACACAGCTCAGCCACAACTCGCCCCTTTCCTAGAGAAAAACGATTCCACACGTCTGTAACACCGCCTTGCCGCCCGCCTCCGTCAAAGGTCTTGTACGGGCCGTGCCTAACAAAAGCCTTTAAAAAACCTGCAGCAATTTCCGTTCTGCTCTAAAATGGGGTAAAAATGCCGAATATGCACTTTCTGTGCAATGCTTTCATAAATTCGTAAGGTAAAAAAGCTTCACACAATTCTGAGGAACTTAAATTTAGTTAGGTGGGTAAATTTAGTAAGGTGGGTTAGCATTTATTATCATTGCTATACATAGCAGGTACTAATGTTTCTATTAGCATCTTCACCTTTCTGATCTTACCATTACATTTATTATATTACTGCAGTATCTTTTTCACTACTATTCATTGCAAATGAATTCGGTCTTCGAGATTCATTTTGGCAGAAGATTTAGTAAAAACGTCATGCCTGCACGTGGGAAAACTGTTCAATTTTGAATGAATACCCAGACATTTATCTAGTTCAGGTCAACATTTCTGGATAAATAGATCTTGGAACCCTTATTTGGCTCCAGTGAACAAGTCAGTACTCAATCCATAGATTCCCGAGAAACTGAAGCTCAAAAATAACCCTGAAATAAGAAATAACGCCATGAAACCTCCAGTTAGCCCATATTTCTTCAGAAACTCTGAAGCGACTGGTCCTGGTTTCCCTGGATTGCTTTCCAAGATTCACAAACGGTAGCGGGAGGGTTCTGATGTACCCCCCCCCACCTCAGTGGCGAACGCAGGGGTAGGGCGGTCGGCGGGGGGGGGGGGGGG
>JARK01001403.1:394968-408703 GCA_000688135.1 Ancylostoma ceylanicum | reverse complement strand
GGGGGGGGGGGGGGGGGGACGGTGAAATTACTTCAAAAAATTTTTGCAAAAACTTTGTATAGGGTACTTTTGAATATTAGTTATTTATTATTGTTTCTAGAAAACAACCCTTATTAATTATTCCATATTATGATTAACAATCTCTTCCATCCGGCTCCCCAAAACGGCGGAGACCCCAATTTTTCCCACGCCCCCCCCCCTCCTTCCGCTCCTCAATAGTGGAAGAGTTCTCCAGGCAAAAATGGGTACACCTTGTCCGACAAAATCTACATGTAAGCGAGTAAGTAATGGATAGGTAATGTTGAAGGTGGTATGATAAACCACATTCCGCCCGTGAACATCTGAGTGAGCGGGAATCCTAGAACTNACTTCCGCAGACCGCTCCTCAATAGTGGAAGAGTTCTCCAGGCAAAAATGGGTACACCTTGTCCGACAAAATCTACATGTAAGCGAGTAAGTAATGGATAGGTAATGTTGAAGGTGGTATGATAAACCACATTCCGCCCGTGAACATCTGAGTGAGCGGGAATCCTAGAACTTCATCGGGAGCTCCCATGGATCCCACCACAGAAGCTCTATAGCGGCGGCTCATTCTTGGAAGTGGTCAACGAAGCAGCGACCACATCCAAGAATGAGCGACTGGCACAGCGATGAATCCAGCCGTCAATCATACCCACCCTTAGCTGGATAGGTTTAGTCCTTGGAGATTTAACGAGGAAAAAGGAAGAAATACTACTAAAATGGTATATTTCGATGATGATGATGATAAATAGTAAGTATTATTCTTATTGTAATGATCTACTTCTATCAAAAACTGTTGTACAAGCGATATAACCTCTCAGCCTCTCAATCCACAGCCAGGCTAGAAATTGCCCCTTAAAATTGTCCTCTGCTCAGTTGAAGTTGTCCATAACGTGGACAAGGAAGGCATTCCAGGAGGACAAGGAAAAGGATGAGCGCGGTTTTTTGCCTGCGAGCAGCGTTGGAGCCGACGTCCAAGTGGTGCCTGACGCCTGCGAAAGTGTGAACTTCACGCCACATGAGCGCTCGACAAAAACGATGCCGCCGAAGTACATGCGCATAGTGGAGCAGATTCGTGGACGCTGAACAAACCTCCGAGAACGAGTGACGAGTGTCTGGCGAGAAAAAAATTGCAGTGGGCAGCCCTACGAGAATCCTTGGCAGGAGTGGTTTTCAGAAAATTAGTGAAGAAAAATCCAGGATTCAAACTGAGATGCAATTGGGCCCGTTGAACGGTCATCGTGCAAAATGAAGATCAACTTTGAAGAAAATATACGGAAAAAAGGTAATTTTCTAAGCAAGCTAACAAAAGCTTTTAGAGAGATTCCCAGGTGAGTTTGCGGGAACTGCACTCTCGGAAAAAAACAACTATCATGTCCAGAATGGTGTAAGTACTACATAGTAAAAAGTATCCGGATTCACTCAAGTTTCTGCTTATTTAGTCATCTACATATATCCAGTCAATACGCTAAATAAAGATAGTTCTGAGAGAATATTGGTGTGATGAGAATCCATGACCGGGCATGGGATCGTTGTCTTCAGCGAAGGCTGGAAGATGTCCTTAAGAAACTATTCAAAAAATCCTGAAGGTATGTACAGTCGCAGCCGTAGAATCTGGAAATTTCCGAGGAATTCGCGTTGGTCGCTTTAGAATGAATGATTCTGAAAAAGGAATGCACCCACAAACCAACTTTTTTGTCTACCTCAGAAATTTATGCAAAACGTTGCCGGAAGCCTTCCTGGACTACCCGTTGTGAGATCCTGGGGGACGTCGTGCAGTGAACCCCGAACACTGCATCGCAGCAACTGCCGAGCAGAACCTGCGCTTAACTTTTAGATCTCCAACGGAGTGGAACCAGCGACAGGGACGGATTGCAATCCGCCGCTCTACCACTGAGCCATCCGGACCACTTTTTATGGTGGTGTTTGTCAGATAAGTACAGCGGACGTACGGGAAGACAGCATAGATTATTTGCAAAAGACCGGGTCTAGGAGGGATCCGAACCCTTGATCGTTAGAATGGTGTACAACTGCTCTAACCACTAAGCCACGCGCAGACGTCTTAGCAGTTCGCGCAATCCACTCACATACCAACCATTTTGTTTTGGATAACGCGAATCCAGAGAGAATTGCCAGATTCTACGGCTGTAACTGTACATCGGGGAAAGATTGCTACCAGGGCTGGGTAGAAGGACGGACCAAAGAAGGACGGAATCGAAAAAAAAACGAAAGAAAAGAACTATCAAGCAACCCATTTCGAGGATTTCTCTGGATTATCTTTGGATCAAATCGGCTAGGAGATCATAGTACTTCGAGCAGTGGACTATCAGTAGGGGCCCGCTACAATTGCATGGATTTAGCATTGTTTGGTTCTTATCATATCAAGTTAGACTCAGATGCCTGCATGCAGCACCGAAAATACGCTTAGCCCATGGCCTGGGCTTATCATTGAGATTACTCAGGATAAAAAGTTTGATGCCCGTGCTAACGATGGGTGAATTTGTGTGACGTTGACACATTTACCCTGGATGATCTCAATGATGCATGCAGCCCCAGTTTGAAAACATTCTAGAAGTACACAAACTGTTCCGGAACTAGTGGTAGCCACTGGCGGTCGTGGAAAGATCAGCGGAAAAAGTGTGAGGTGCCCTATAAAATTGCCCTGATTGGATAAAATTTTGAGTATAAACTCCAATTAAAACAATATTCAATCGGAAAAGAGTTAAAAATCAGCTAAACAAAATTTTCTTGACCGATAAAAAAGCCCATCAGAAATCAGCAAACCATCCTAAATCCAGAATAAAGTGCATATGGCGTTCTTCTTTCCTCTGAAGCAAATAATTCTGACATTCGAGGAGAAGATGTCACCTAGATTAGAAGGCGAATTCATCGCATGAGAGTGGACGAGCTCAGAAACTGAGGGTTTCATATTGTGCCAGAGTTATGCTATATTATGCCAGATTTATACTCAACCACAACATCACGTCATTAACCTTTTCATGATGGCTTTCGGATAGGGAAAAAGGTAGCAAGTTCTGAGAGCTTGCACTTGTTTGTAGACTATAAAATCGTCATGAAACGGTTATGGGGGAAAAACAAAAAGGACACCGTCTCCACCTGCCGTTGTGATTTTATTCCAGACATGTACTACTATTATATCATCATCACACTCTGCGAGACTAATACATGATTACCAGCATCGCTTTATTATTACATTCGCTGTAATTATCGATGTATGGCAATGTCTCTCGGATAGAGGGGTGCTTTCACTAAAGGAGGGACATAGCCGAACACTGGAATCAACCCTCAGATTACCCAGGGCAAATATTCCATCACCCATGCTAGTGCGTTCAGGGTTGTTAATACGTTTACCGTTTACCCTGGGTGATCTCTATGATGTGTGTGGCCTCAGCTGGCAATTTGAGGTTAATATTTTCACCAAAACTCAGTGTAAGTTGTCGAATATAAGAATTCTTTTTAATTTATCAAACCCTCTGGAAAATTAAAAGAATTGAAAAATTATTTGAAAAATTGTTGAAAAAGAGACTTATCGGACGAAGACCACCCTATCTTTTGAATATTTAATAAGAGGGAACAAAAATATATAAGGCGTTCGGTAAGCGAAATATAAGACTCGATTAAGTAGGAGCATTTTCAGAGCTTTCATACAATAGAAGAAATTTTTGCTGCACATTTTCAAGGTACGGGAACCCCGTCACATCTAACCCCGTTTGCCATCACCCTCTCCTCTCCCTCTCCACTATCCTTCATTCGCCGTTGGTGATTAATAAAGATTTGCTGGCCCTAATAACCATGAGTGTTTTCAAAAAATATGCGACAGGAAGATCGAAAACCAACAGCAACTGATTTACGTAAACGTGTATATTGTATCGTAAGCGGAACGGGCGTAACCGCTGCTCTGCGATTGGTCCATTGAAGCAGATCTCCTTTTCGCATCATCTCGTCCGTCTAGTTTGTTTACGTAGAATGAATCAACAAAAAAAAGATAAATAACTGCATAAGAAAGTGTTGCTATAGGTGAAAATCGGTCGCTACCATACAGAAAGGCGGGAAGCACGTTTTAACTAATTGCAAAGGGGAGGCGCCGCCTTCACCATCTAATACGCACAGACAAGCAATAGGTCAAAAGTGCATATGTATAGTCCTTTTCAGAAACGTCGACAGCTAAGTATTTCTGCTTATGATCTGCATTTCTCGCCTGCCTCTCCGAATACGACACTATTTCTCGCGTTCTCTCTTTCTCTAATATCTTCACAAGAGTGGCGGTCGCAGAAAGTGGGCGGGAGGGGGGAGGGGCGTAGGAGAAGAGTGGGATCTCCGCCGTTTTGGAAGCCCGAATGGAAAATATAATTGATACAAAATTAATTATAGTGATAAATAATAAGTAAAAATTACATAGAAAATAACAACTAAAATGAACAAATAAAAATAACCTAACACAAGATTTTTATTTATACTATGAAGTAATTTCGAAAATTTGGTGACCCCTACTCGGTGAGGCGTCGCCACTGATATGTACATATAGGTCTAGCTAGACCTCTAAATAACAGACTAATTTTGATAAAACCATGCCAGGTTCTTTTTTAAAGACAAATCAAAGAAAATGGCATCAAGATGTGAGACCTCTAAAATAATTCGAATCTTGAAAGGGAAATCCACCCCACTAAGCGAGAAAATTCGAGAAAACGCGGAAAAAAATGAGAAAATGCATGCCAGGATTCGTATCCTCACAGAGGACATCTACGAGGCCTACGAAACATGAGATGAAGACTCGGCAGGTTGTTTGAGTAATGGAGTTAAGGCCGCTGTCGAAAAATTCAATGTGGAACAATGCCGAGTGCAAGTCGGGGACGAGTTGTTGGTCGTGCACTTTGTCCAGCGTTTCTTACAAAGAATAGATGTAACGAAGCCATGTAAAACCAATCGCGATGTTGTCATTCGTGACGTGAGCGATTCCTGAGGAGTTTCACTAAGTGCTTCGCTAAGTGACTCGGAGAAAACAGCGTTAGCCTAATAGAGGTGATTTGAATCTAATTATGTACTTGCACCACTGCAGCGGCTTGCAAGAGGATTACACAGGAGACTCCAATGCGTAAAGCCGAGGCGTATGCGCTAGGCTGTGTTTATACTTCATCGCGGTGCGACCGACGCGCACGTGCTATTTGTTGATAGACCCGTGTGGAACCAAATGCGTGTAGCGGTCATGTCGTTGTAAGTGGCGAATTTCCCCGTGACGCGGCATTGTGGATTTCCGTAACGCCCTGTTTATACTTTTTTCCCGAAAACACACACGACGGACTGAATTCGAGTCGCGTGCGAACAGGTCAACTGTAGAAAATGGGGTGTAGAGCGTTATACCTAGAAAGGTATAACGCTCTACACGTGCGGCTGAGCTCTGCGAACGGTCGATTTGCCCAAATAGCCAATCACAGAGCCCGTCGGCGCCGCCCATTCCGAGTATAACGGCCCACACCCTAGAAAACGTTGTCAGAGTATCACACTGTGAATGAGGTATGGTCTTGTAAAATTAACCATACCGATTTTTGCAACACTGATTACTCCACATCGTCATCTACTGCCTGTGTACCGTGACCATTATTATCTCTAGTTACGTCTAGGATGTCGATTTACAGGGAACGTCAGTCGCGAATGCGACTTCCGCAGACTGACGCGCCACACCTTCTACGCGGCGCGGGCGAGGCGAGACGCGAGCGGCGTCGCGTAGGCCGTGCGGTCCGTCAGTCCGAGGGAGTCGCAATCGTTACTGACGTTCTCTATGTGATGAACTTGCTAGAGGTAACGATACGTAGAAGTGTAAGCATCGCGAAGATCGGCATGGCTTATCCTAGTGGGATAAACTACCGCCCACCTGCGAGGATATAAAAGCTGCAGTTTTGAACCACGGTGAATCAGAGACGAGTTGTCGAGTAGCCTCTTTTGCTGTCCTGTGCGGGTACTCCTTCATCCTGTGCGCGTTCGTTCTTTTTCTGTCGTGCCACCTGTAAATTAGCGCATCGTATTCTCTTAGATATTTAATTGTCTCTTCACTGCAGTTTTAATTTGATATTTACTATATGTTACTGATATATGGATCTGTAATAGACGTTTGACTCGATATCGAGATGTCGTCATCGAGTCAATCAAATAACTCGAACCTCCGTTCTTTTTCGAATAATCGATACCATGAAAACATACTTAGACCTTGTGGTGTTATCTCAAAATTCAACATTAGCACTGACTTGAACTTTGATCTATTCGAACAGTAGCTATTCGAAGGTCGTATCGAGTCAATGGAGTCAAATGTTCAATTTGTAGATCAAAAATCCCAGCAGCATGTGCCACTTCCAAAAATGGAATTTGAAATGCGCGCCATGTGCGAAATTCAAACGGTTATTTCCTCCACATAGCCTATTCAGGAGAAATCACACTTGTTTTTGGCATTTCGCTTGTTTTATTGCTTTTATGATCCTTTTCGGAGTTTCGATGTCGTTCGCGCTAAGATTCTAAATGCACTATTTCCTGAAATTGTTCGTAAATCCACTTTTTAGAGGTATGCACCAAGCTCCTGACTGACAAAGACCCATGTTTTCCTCTTGTTACAAACAAGGGAGCCACTCCCAGCACGCAATGTTCTTTGACAAAAGCTGACATAGAACTCTGGTAAGCTTACTAAGCTTGTATAACTGAGCTTTTTCATAATAGTTATCCCTATTCCAGATCACAGTTAGTATAATAGTTTAATTAATGATTAAGTGAAACTAACCCATTTTTAGACAATGCTGCACTCCGTTCCGCCCTCAGCGCAGACCTTTCTCGGTTTTGGTTCCACTGTCGCTGGCGCAAAAACAGCTGGTACGTGTGTTATTGTTCTTCCTAACGCAAAGTAACCGCACGGGTCCATGGCAAGAGGTGCGCTCGCTCTTTTGCTGTGTCAGGTCAAGTGCACCTGATTTGACCCAGCAAAAGATCAGGTTAGCATCACTTCGTGACCTTCCAGCACCGCACTCTAGGCGGGCAGACTATGGATTTTTCGGAGATCATAAATTTTTCTGGAACCATAGTTTTGATAAGAAAAGTTTAGGTTAGGTGGGTAATTTCTTGCAACTTGAAGTGATCACTTTCCAATCTTTTCATGGAAAAAGTGGAATGACGTCTTTTGGAAATAATAGATTTTAATGTGGGGGGGGGGGGTTGGAGTTATTTTTCTCAGGTTAACATCCGTTGGTCAAAAAGTTACCCAACCTGTCTTTCCAAATTTCTTTTTTTTTCCTGTTTTGTAAGCTGTTCTTTCAATTTCTTCTGTTGAAACTATGCTTTTTTGTCGATTCTCCTCCTTTTTGTGGTGAACTAGTTTTCAGGTATGTGTTCTATTGACACAGAGAATTTTCTGGTGTATTCGGTGTAATCACCACCGCACCTTATCGCTTGAAAACGGAAGGATCGTTCTATCGACCGCTGTTGTGTTGCCACCCTTTGCAAGTGCACGGTTTTCTATTTGGAGCGAGTGACCTTGAGCGATGTGAGTTGTTTTTCTTTGTTTTTTTTTGTGGATTTTTTCGAAAACTATCATTCAGCCATATTACATTTGTCTTCTTTTTCTAAATGGAGCCCGTCCCGTAGCTTTTTTTTCTTGAGAAAAAAGTTTTTTTGTTGTGTTTCCTTATTTCTTATATCAATGTAATGGTGTGGCACATTGCTAGTTATATGAGAATCTAAAAACATGGTATAAGTTTCTAGGTAGAACCTTACCCTTTGTAGCGCTTAGCCTCCTTGAAAACCACTTTCCTTTGTTATGACCTTTCGGCTAACGTCAGAAAAAACAGCTCATTGTTTTTAAAATTTTCTTGTAACCACTCTGGAAGGCGATTGTTTCTTTCTTCCTCAGAAGATTATGAATTCACCTATAGCTGAGTGTTCTCCTCGTGCTTGTCACGTCTCTATCTCGCTATTGATAGGAGGCGAACTGTTTGTGGAATCGACTTCTCCATGGAGTGATTCGCCTATGCGCTTTTCCTTCGATGTTTTGCTCCTTTGAAATACTGGGTTGTGGGTCAATATGAGGCAAAATGGGGCGGTCACTTCCCATCCTTCGGTGTCAACTCGTCCCCACCCACATTCAAATTTTGCGGGTACATGGTGAAATTGCGCGCGAACAGGTACGAGTCAACCGTGAAGGAGTGAGGGAACGTTTGGTTTAACCAATCATAGAGCTCTATCATGTTCATTGTTTGCCTCATTCTGACCCACACTCGAATAGTGATGTGCTGAGACCAATAACCAAAATATTCTCAAAACAAATTGATTTGCTTTCACCAACATGGTCTTTAGTATAGCTTCTTTTTTTCTTTAAAAGTAAGCCTCTGAGTTTTATTGGAGTCTAAGATCTCTTAAGTGGTAATCTTATTAGTTTGTACCTAACGCAGTGCTATCAAATAAATCAGTTCGCAGTTCCTTGAATTCAGAGAGCTGTCACAGAGCTTTTCTTCAGTTGCTTTGTTTCCTCTGATGCTTTTTTGTCTTACTATATATTAGTTTACTAACCAACTAAACTGTAGTAGTGGCAGATTCACTACCTTGTGCTTTTTTGTCACCTGATTTGCAGCTGTTGCTTTCTAGAAGATGAACCGTGTGCTCGCAACCCAACGTACCCTTCTACGATGGTTCTCCTCCGCTTCTACGTGGGTGTCGTTAGATTTTGTGCCCCTCATGGTGCATGCATTTCACTGTTATGTCACATTGGTGTCTGTATAGTTGCTATGCTTTCACCTTAAATTCTGCCATCTTCTACGTTCAGTGGCAGCTATTTTGTTCAGGAAGCGAACGTGCCTGTATGATCTACACCAAAAGTACAATGGAAAAATGGTGCCGTTCGCGGGCTACGAGATGCCCGTGCAATATCCTGACCTGAACATCCAGGAATCCTGTCGACATACGAGGAATCATGTCAGTATTTTTGATGTTTCTCACATGTTGCAGACCCACATCGTTGGAAAGGACAGGTGAGCTCTCGCTACTATTCTGGTTAAATGAGCTTAAATGTTAGTCAAATTTCAGGATACCTTTCATTGAAAGTCTTACAACAGCCGATGTTGAAGGTCTAGCTGAGAACAGTGGCACGCTATCGGGTTAATCTTAATGTTTATTATGCATGTATATTGTGTTATATGTTTTTTTTTTCGTGAAGATTTTCTCTACCTGGTTTCGATTTTATTCAAAAACATTGTAAAGTTAATCTCATTCTACTTTTTTTTCTTCTTTGTTTCGATAGAGCCCTTCATGCAGAACAGATTATAGTGTTCACCAATGAAAAAGGTGGCATCAAGGACGACCTCATCGTGACCAAGACCGATCGCGACTTTATTTATATGGTGACGAACGCCGGTTGCATTGACAAGGACCTACCTTATTTGCAGGTACTTCTACTCCTGGTACTTTAGGCATGTAGGACACATAATTCCTGGATTTTAGGCACATGCGGCTGACTGGAGGAAGGAAGGCAAGGATGTCGATGTCAAAGTTCTTGAGGGAAGAGGATTAATTGCAGTTCAAGGTTTGTATCTTCACCTGTATTTAAAGGTAGCAGACCGCTTTTCCTCCGATCAGGTTGTCTTAAAGTTTTGGGAGGAGTTGGATGAAGTTGACACCTACCTCAGGTCCGGAGATGGTCAAGGTCTTGCAGCCAGAGACTGACATCGATCTCAAGAAACTAACATTCATGAAAACCGCTGTTGGGAAAGTGTTTGGTATTGATGATTGCAGAGTAACGAGGTGTGGCTATACAGGAGAGGATGGTGTGGAGGTGAGTCTGAGAAACATTCCATGCTACTCAACTGAATGGTCGATTGGTTCAAAGAAACAAAATAACGGATGATTTCGAAGACAGTAGTACTGTAAATTCAGTAGTTCTATAGTACTCATACATTCTCAGGAAAGAATTTCTGAAAAAGCAAGGCATAAGCCAGAAAGTTGCCTATTAATACTTTTTTATAGATTTCTGTAGCTGCTAAGGACGCTGCCACGCTTACGGAAAAGCTACTCCAATCAAAGGTAGTACTTACTCCCTTGAGCTCCCTACACCTCAGACAATGGTACGGGCTGACCGCGGTACCAAATTGGGGATTGCGGGCTGACCGCGGTACCAAAATGTGGCTTGCGGGCTGACCGCGCACCGAAATTTGGCTGACCGCGTACCTTAATCAAAGTTTAGCCGACCGCGGTACTGTCCGCGGTCAGCCAAACTTCTGGCCCATTGTAGTGACAAGACGCAAGTCATTCCCGTGAAATGTACGTTGCGATTAAGGATGTAGGAACAGTGGCACTGTTCCTACACAAGTAGAAAGAAATAGCAGACTCCTTTATGAGGAAGGTGATGTGACGGGAGGCACTAATCTCACCATCAAATTTTACCGATCGAGTGGAGATCACTCCCCAGTTGAGGAGGAGTGGATGACACTCGTGGTTCATTTTTGGAACGGAGCTCTCGCTCAGGGAGCGTTCGCATTGGTATCAAGTACATAGTTCGTAGGCGGTTATTCTAGAGTGAACATCCAACTATCTAGGAACGTAGCCCGAAGAGTACGGATTGAATTATGGCAATGTTGGACACCATAATCCTCGACCTCCCTTTTATTATATATTTTACTCCTTTTATTCAAAAAAAAAGAAGGATGGGATAACGTTCGATGTTCATTTTAGTAGGTAAAATGTCATTCATTAGCTTCAGAAAGCATTACTGTCGTTGTAAGCCCCACGGCGCCATTTTAGCAGCGGGCTGACCGCGGAGCTATTGCGGGCTGACCGCGCTCCGATATTTGGCGGACCGCGCTCAATTATTTGGCGGACCGCGGAGTTGGCTACGGTCAGCCAAATTTCGGTACCGCGGTCAGCCCGTCCCATTGTCTGAGACGTTGTATTTTATGCCATTTGAGTGTACTGAGTGTTTCCAGAACGGCACTGTGAAGTTAGCTGGCTTGGGCGCACGCGATGCTTTGAGAATGGAGGCTGGTTTATGTTTGTATGGAAACGATATCGATGAAAATACCACTCCAGCCGAGGCTGCGTTAGCCTTTGTTGTAGGTTGGTTCACTTCTATTCTTGGATTACTTCTTTCATGTTTCTACGTTTGGTTATCTTTTAATTTTCTCTAAAGCGCATGTTATTTCTGTACAAGCGCATGTTATTTCTGTCCATTTTACGTTAACTCATGAAGCTCTGGAGAAAAAAAAAACTTCTCTGCCAGTTAAGAAATCATTCGAAAACCGAGTAATAATCAACAAGACGTGAAACTGCATCTGGCTGGCAAAAAATAACGAGGTATTGGCGGACACAATAGCGAAACCAAGGGGTTCCTATTGTGTCCGCCAATACCTCGTTATCTTCTCAAAACACGGTGCCGGTAATGAGCGAGCTAACGGGAAACTATTAGCAGTTTCTTGCCTTTCCCTCCTCGCGCCCCAATCGAAAATTGCACCTATACACTTGCCTTCTTTACTATCTACCCGATTCCTTGGATTTTTAAGACTCAAATCTTAAGGCATAGTCAGAAAACAAGTGCATGAGTGCAATTCGCGATTGGTGCAAGAGGAGGGGGAGGCAAAAAAGCTGCTAATAGTTTCCCGTTAGCTCGTTCCTTACCAGCACCGTGCTTTGACAGGACTGTCACGACCTATCGTTCTTCCTGACCGCCACCCAGTTTCATGTAATGTTGATTATTACTTTGTATTCCAATGATTGGTTCAATAGGAGAGAATTAAAAAAAAATAATCGGTGAAAATGACCTACGATAGTTGATTAGGCCACTAATGTATGGCATCACTTCTATTACCCTCGAAACTAAGAATTCCTATGATTATCATCGGTTTTATAGCAAAACGACGTCGGGAAACACTCGGATTTCCTGGCGCTGAGAAGGTTGTCGAGCAGCTGAAGTCGAAGAAGTGGATGAAACAACGTGTTGGACTGGTTTCCGAGCCGGGTCGTGCTCCAAGAAGTTAGTTATCGTAGAAGTGGAGGGATGACGACCAGGTGTTACTCATTCTTTCGTTCAGGTCATCTACCATTAATTGATCCATTGGACAAATGCGCGATTGGTTTTGTGACCTCCGGGTGCCCGTCTCCATGTCTCAGTGAGTTTTTTTTTTTACTGTTCGAGGAATATTTAGTAGTTGACTCATAGATTTTTTCGTTTTTTGATCACATTCTATACTTCAGATCAAAACATTGCTATGGCCTATGTTGACAAGCCATATGCGAAAGTAGGAACACAGTTCGTAGTTGATTTTGGTGCCAAGCAGGCCAAAGTCACGGTGACCAAGATGCCGTTCGTGCCCACGAAGTACTACACCAAGGCTTCGTGAGCGAATTAGACTTTCCATGTTATTGTTGTCATTTTGATCTTAACTTGCTTCACTTTGAATATCTTAGGGTGATAGCTTGCTCAATTTCCTGTGATAATGTTAGAATTTGTAGGTTTATACATTGTCATTGCACAGATTCTCATAAATACTATTGTTTTTACTAGAACGAAAAAGTTGAAATAAATTAGAGAGATATTAGCAGTATTACTTGAGGATTACTTATCATAAATCTGCTCTTGTTTGTTGTATTTTCTTACGTCGATTTGAGGAAATGGAATCTTGTACGGGGATTCTTCGGCGAATGGATTTGGAAACATTGGAAAATGTGACGAAAGGATGTCCCCTGTTTGCTTGTACATAAATGAGGTCATGTCCTCAATGAGTTCCTGTACGCTTGCTGGCGGTCCCTGAATTGGAAGTAGTTTGAACTCGAGCGAATTTGGCTCAAATTAATTGACTTAAAGAAAAAAATTATAGAATCCCAGAACCAACCTCTTTGTCGAAGTTTTCTATTCCTGGCATGTTTTTATAATTGTTGTGATCAAAGGGAACGTGATAGTTCTTCACTGTAAAATCGTTCATCCACGGGTCTGATGAATCCCTGACGAAGTTAAACAGCTCATCTGGGTAGCTCGAATGCCGGTAAGGATCCTGAAGAGAGGAAGTGCAACTTTCAATTACAACTACATTCAGAGGCTGCATGCATCATTGAGATCATCTAGGGTAAACGTGCTAGCACCTCTAGGTCCTGGTTGCATCATCGACATTACCCAGGGTAAACGGATTGATGCCCGTACTGAGAGTGGGTAAATTCGGGTAGTGTTGATAAGTCTACCCTGGGTAATCTCAGTGGTGCACGCGACTCCAAATTTACCCGTGGTTAACACGGGCACTAACACGTTTACCCTGGGTAATCTCAGCGATGCATCCAGGCCTAGGAGAAGAATTAATCGGCCGTGATATTACCCTGCGAACTGGATGACTAGTTTCAACTAGGTTCATCCACTCTTACCCACCTTTCTTGCTTGGTGCCAGCTAGTCCTCATGGCATACCTATCATTCCTGCCGATCAGTTCTCCTCGTTCCTCACCACCAAACCTCTTGAACCCTGGAGTTTGACTTTATAATATAATACAACCTCACCATACATTATTTTCTTACCTGGTAGGGATTTGACACCTTCAGCGCGTTTGTAATCCCGGTCAAGTAATTTTTTCACTTCTCTCTCATCGAGTTTCTCTGAAAGTAGCTGTACTTTGTATACGAGGGATTCAAGCAGATGAGATGAAGTAGTGAGATAAATAAAGCCAGATAATTGGGAGAGGGGGGGGGGGAGG
>JARK01001403.1:378491-394846 GCA_000688135.1 Ancylostoma ceylanicum | reverse complement strand
AGCCAGATAATTGGGAGAGGGGGGGGGGAGGGCAATGTTAGCCATGTCGGCCTCGCTGAACGAACATTAAATGAACTCGCCGTATGTGACTTTGATGATCGGTTGTGTGTGCTTTGACGAATCGTACTCATACGTGTATTCCACAGAGCTTCCATATGCTTTTGGAGTTTCATCGAGCAAGTCTAGTTGATGAAGTGACGCTGAAATGAGGTACATTAGAAACATCTCGGATAGAAATAGTGGATTGCTATATGATTGCATCGCTCTAAAGGCGGGGTTTCATCACAGAAACTTTTCGAGATCGATGTGGAAGTGACTAAGAACAGGGATTTGTTTGAAATGTCACGGAGACAGTGATAAGTTCCACACCCAAAATCAGGTGGGACTCCGCCCCCAAGTGCTATTCTAAATGGAGAAAAAAATTTACTAGTCTAGTATTTGTTTTTCGTCTATTAGCCATTTAATTAATAATGAATCATTTAAAGTCATTCATTTAGTCATTTATCCACGAGGAAAATTATCACTGTTATAGTTTCACATGCGATTTAACAGATTTTTTAGACATCGACTTCGATTTATCTCCAGTGGATTGCGAATCCGAAATCGGAAATTGGATGATGTCACCCCTTGGAAGACAAGTGAGATATGTATGTAGATGAAATCGAATTGTCCTGATGCCAGCCTCAGCAGAACTATAGAATTGGAGTTTTGAGGTTAGTGTAGTATTTTTGCATGCTCCTAGTCTATCATCGATTTCTTATTGATTAAAACTATCTGTTTTATTGATTTTTGGGACAAAACAATTCATAATGTGAGCCTTCCTATAGAAGGTAGAGAGAGAATAGAACCCCAGGGAGACTTTCGTTATTCGTTTTTTCGTTAGAAAACCATCGTTATCAAACTATAACCCACTGTAAACTATCGTTTATAGTGGACGATCCTGTCTTTCCCTGCATTACCTCTAACACGTTCACGACATCGTGTACAACCAGTTGCAAGCTTGTTCCCTTATGCTTTCATCGTCATGTACATGATGAAGCATATTCTTGGTTTAGATTCCGTATAAAAATGGAACTGAGACGGGACTAGAACTTCTCAAAAATTCTGCCTACGGTGGCACGTGATTGACCTAGCATTTCAACGAAACCATCACCGTTAGAGGTCTAAAAGTGTCTCCGGTTTTTGACCGGTCAAATACCTCATCATATCTTGCCAGAATTGTGCGTCTGCATTGCACACAACACCAGGGGGTAGAATAATTTGTTACCCAACCACAGTATTTATAAAGTCAGTCGTATCGCTATCTATTACCTTATCATTCTTACATCTAACATCTCCCTCTAGTGACCCATTTTGTGGATCACTTACCTAGGGAACTTCAATCCTCTTAGACTTACTTCTCTCTTGGCTCACTACTGTTCCATTGGGAGTTCGAATCCCTTCATTCTCAGTAGGTCTAGATATGGTGACACTCTACCATGTGTTATTCACTTGGTCCAATTTTTTATAGTTTTCTCAAGAACCGACATCTTGACGTTTTTTTTTTCGAAATCCACCTAACGTAAATTACAATGCCCCCTTTCTAATACTGTCTGCTTCATCAATTTTGCGTATTGAACGAGGTCCAAGATGAGGTAGGTTCTACCACGTGGCATTGGTTGACTCACGTCCAATATGATGAGGAGTATGATGACGTGGCTGGACTTACCTCACCTTGGACATCGTCTAATACTCAAAATTTGTGAAACAGACTATATACGCGTATTGTTTATTTATTTACTCATTTACTTATTTATTTATTTATTTATTTATTTCCCACACATGACGTGTACCATCAGAGCACTAGTGCAAAATATGGATAGAAGTATATGACAATGAACTCAAACCGAAAGTGGTGCGGTCTAATGATGTTATCCTTCATGGCCGTAAGATCCATCATATGTAGTAGTAAAACATGCTGCAACTTTGAGTAGTGACCGAATAGGTGACCAAGCACAGACGATAAACACTAGTTCGTATATCTAGATGTACCACTTGTGATGCAGACTAAGCGAGGCCTTCATACATCTCGCACCATGTTGCTCCTTATTATACGTATACGCATATGTATATGTATATTCTCCACTTTGTCTCAGGTTGGATGCGAGAGTCCGGAATTGGGCATCGAACCCAGCAGTTTTTTCATGTTCTGCGAAAAAGACCACGTGTCGTGTGGCGTTTGGTTTCAAGCACTAAATCAAGAGAAAACCCGCAAGGACCGAGAATGGTCATGAACCCAATTTTGCTGCCTTTTTTTGAGTCAAAAAGCATTGCTTCTAATTACAATGCTAGAACAAGCCCATTATGTTTAGGGAGAACTTCATTTGTTAGTGTGCTTCCTAAAATTTATAAATATTTGCGCTCTGGAATTTCGAGGAAATCGAATGGGATAATTCCTAGGGCTTATGACTCACCCTATACTTCAAGAGATTGATGTCATTATATAGAGCTTAAATGTAGCCCAGGTTCGCAATGATAAAAAAGAACTTTGCCGAAATATTACCTAGTAGTTGTTGAATACAAGTCAGAGGAATGAAGATGTGAAGCATTGCATACAGTACACAGTAGTTATACAAAGATCTTTATAGCTTTGAGAGAGGTGGTCGACACGGAGGACTGGGTTTTTGCGCAGTCGTAACTTTTTCCTCGCATCAGCAGCGAGCCAATGTCCCCATATTGTTCAGTTCATAAGAAGGTGTACGCGTTGTTCAACAAGGTTGTGCAGTGGAAGGAACGAAACGGAAAATAGGTATTTTGGTGTTTTAGTTTTTTCTTATTGCTTTTATCAAAAAATATTTATTCATATTATTAGTTTGTAAATTACACAAAATAACATTTATATGAAAAACAATATCAATAATGTCGTATGGTTATGTTCACTGGTGGTGGGGAGAGGTTCGGCACGGAGGAGCTCGGATACCCGGTTGTGGTCAACGATACCGTTGTCGTCGCATTCTCTGGCGACGAGGTTGAAGGACCTTGTGGCCGTGTGCTACCTCCAGAATCCACACGTTCGCCTTCCCGTAGATCACGAAAATTAGACGAATAGGCAGCTGATGTGGTAGTGCTTTCCAGCGGGCTCTCACTAGGTTGAGGAGAGCTCCTAGGAGCAGGTAGCAGGGTTCGCTCTAGGAAAGACGGGGTTTCGGTAGCGTTTCCTGGGTTGGATTTGCTCCCGAACGCTAGCGGTCTTCTCTCGTTCAGTGGGTTTCGCTCTTGATTACTGTTATTGTCGTTTCTGAAATCGACGACAGGGAACACCGTTTTTGACCTGAAATTGCTGATTGGTTGAATTTTACACAGTTTTACACGTATGAGCACAGTGGGCATCGATGCCGGTGACCCGTCTGCGGCCTCGAAAAGCACGCAGCGCAACCGCGCCGCTCGAGCAGGAATCCTCTTCGAGACATCAAATTATGGGGTTTTCTTGATAATCAGTTAATTTTCTTATTAGTTACCATCAAATATGATGAACAACTATCAAGAAAACCCGGATTCGCCACCGCGACGACGATTCTATTGTGAGCGGTGCGGTCGCGCCGCGTGCTTCTCGAGGCCGCAGACGAGTCACAGCCTTCGACGCCCACTGTACAATGTCAAACTCACCCTTCTGGTTTCTCTTCCTTTCTCGGGCTTGGTACTTCCTCTCTACACAGGACCTCATCTAGGCCACTCAATGGATTCTCCGTTCCAGATGTGGGGCGCACATCTACGTGAGACATAGCAACCCGCTCTTCACCTGCAGCGTCTGGCCTGACATCCGTGGCTGCTGTGTTTTCATCGTGAGGTCTTTCCTGAGCCCTTGTTGTTTCGACTGGTTGTTGTTCATGGGATCCTGAGTGAAAAATGTTGGCACATTTCTGGAGCAAGCCCTGCATACACAGCCGCAGCCGTAGAATCTAAAAATTTTTGCGGAATTCGCGTTGCTCGCGGAATTTAAGGCGTTTTCACATGGCCTCTTTGAGAGTGAATGATAGTGAAAAGGAATAAACATGAGGCTCAGGGCAGTTCTCTGCATACGCTTGTACCCAATCACCTTTGTTTCGAGCGGCAATCACCAAATATTTCAATAAATCCGTTAATTACCCTGATCTCGCCCATAATTGGGAGCAAGCTCAGAAAATTCCAGCATTTTTCAGCTACAACTTCGAGGGAGGATGAGAGATAGGGGGAGAGCGTCTATCACAACCGCGACCCAGCGTCCACACCCTGCAATGTTTTGCGTGGATAGACAAAAGGGTAGGTTTGTGAGTGGCTCGCGCGAACTTCGAAGACATGTACGCGTAGCCTAGGGGACAGGGTGCTTGCTCTACGCTATGGGTTCGGATCCCGCCCGGTTTCTCGCTTTTGCAAATACTATACTGTCTACCCATACGAACACTGCGGATATCTGACAAACACCACTATAAAAAGTAGCCCGGATGGCTCAGTCGTCAGAGCGGCGGATTGCAATCCGTCCCTATCGCTGGTTCCACTCCGTTGGAGATCTAAAAGTTAAGCGCAGGTTCTGCTCGGCAGTTGCTGCGATGCAGTGTTCGGGGTTCACTGCACGACGTCCCCCAGGATCTCCCAACGGGTAGTCTAGGAAGGCTTCCGGCAACGTTTTGCATAAATTTGATTTTTTTGAGGACTGGTTTTTTTTGGCTGTGGACGAAATCGCTGGGAGACTAAAAGTCCGCGCAAGCACCGACATAATCATGAAATTTGCCAAAAGTTGCTGGAATAATCAGTAAATTCTGAGATTTAGCGTGTTGACGGGGGAAATAACAAAATGACGAATCTCTGGGAAATCTGCGAAAACCGGCGTGAAATTCCCCAGAAAAATAGGTTTTATACCGGTTATCTTCACCATTTCCTACAGTTTTTGCCGATCACAGGACGAATCTTTGAAGGATGATCGAGTTTTTCCATCTGAGTAGGTATCGGCTTAGGCCTAGCCAGAGCCTAAGACTAAGCCTAAGCCTAAGCCTAAGTTTAAGCCTAAGCCTAAGCATAAGCCAAAGCTTTAAGCCTGGTCCTTTTTTTTTGGATGTGGGCGAAATCGCTAGCAGATCACCAATCCGCGCAAGCACCGACATCAGCGTGATATTGGCCGAAAATTGCTAGAAAATTCAATGAATCTGTGGATTTTGTGGGTTGAAGTGGGAAATTACGGATGTAACGGGTTTTATACCGGATATTATCGCAATTCTTACAGTTTTTGCAGAGCCTACGACGAATCTTCCGGTAATCTGCGAAAATCGACAGAAAATTCCCAAGAAAAGCGGGTTTTATACCGGATAAATTCGCAATTCCTGCAGTTTTTGCAGATCACACGACGAATCTCTGGGAAATCTGCGAGGATCGGCGTACGTTTGGCATTCGCAGAGCTGTCAGCTGGCAATGCTGTAGTTCTCCATGGATGTGCACGCGTAGCCTAGTGGTTCGTGGGTTTGTTCGTTGGGATAGAGTTCAGGGGTTCGGATCCCGCCCAGTCCCGGTCTTTTGCAAATAATATATGCTGTCTTCCCACACGTCCGCTGCACTTATCTGACAAATACCACTATCAAAAGTAGTCCGGATGGCTCAGTGGTAGAGCGGCGGATTGCAATCCGTCCCTGTCGCTGGTTCCACTCCGTTGGAGATCTAAAAGTTAAGCGCAGGTTCTGCTCGGCAGTTGCTGCGATGCAGTGTTCGGGGTTCACTGCACGACGTCCCCCAGGATCTCACAGCGGGTAGTCCAGGAAGGCTTCCGGCAACGTTTTGCATAAGTTTCGGATACAAGCATGTGAAAAGCATTGCCCTGAGTCCCACTGTGCATTCCTTTTTCAAACCCAGTCACTCTCAAGGAGGCTGTGTGAAAATCCTGCGAATCCCACGAACAACGCGAATTCCGCGGAAATTTCGAGATTCTACGGCTGCGACCGCACTTACAGGTAGCAGTGTTGTTCCTGCTATAAAGTAACTCGTCCTTATTTCCGCAGAAGATCCCACACTACTTCACAGCTCTTGTGTTGGGAAGCAAGTTCGTCCAGTTTTTTTTATAGGTTTCACAATAATTAGCTTCTGGAGCAATGCTCACATCCACTTTTACCGAGTTCTGCTGGCACAGGGTAAAATGGCTTTTGCCAAATTCTGCTGACCCAGGGTAAATTGGCTCGGGATTCTTTCCGAGTTCTGTTGGCCCAGGATAAAATGGCTTTTCCCAAATTCTGCTGGCCCAGAGTAACTTGGCTCGGAGTTTTTTCCGAGTTCTGCTGGGCCAAAGTTATGAAAATTTTAAGAATGAGGACGAACTTGTTCCTCAACCCGATAATTTTGAAGAGCGTTCTACCTCAAAATAGCTTGGATTTTCGTATGAGAAGAGTCCCTAGGAACAGCTGATCACAACTGTATACGTGATTCAGTGCGAAACCGCCAAAAAACCTTGTTAGGAGCCCAAATTCTTGAGGAGCTTGTGGGCGGGGCCGAGGGCGGGGCGAGAGTGGGAGGATGAGTTTTCTGAATTTTGTAATACACAAGCGCACTTTCTGGTGAATTTCGCACTCCTCGTGAGAGTTCCTCATAAACCACTTTCCACCAGGGTAGAAGATGCGCTAGATGCTATGCGTGGCCACAAAGCGATAGCAGTGTGGAAATCTTGTAGTCCCGCTTTGGCTCCGCCCACAATCTCCCTAAAAATCGATCTCAGAAATGGGTTTCTCGGCATTTTTACACGGAAGCACCTGTAGCGTTGTAATCTGGAGCTCGTGGAGATTTTCCTGTTTAATGATCTCAAAAAATTTGAGGTAGAACAGTTCCTCTAAATAACTGCCGATTAAGTTCCACCCACCGTGTTGTCGTCGTTGTTGATCAGAGTTTTCTGGACCCTCCTCGGAATTTGGGTCTGCTCGTTGAAAATAGCCATCAAATGGCCCATAATTAATGCGTCGTGATTGTGGACCACTTGATCCAACACTCGGGTCAGCCCCAGCCCTGGCATTTGGCTCTTGCTCTCTGCTCGTCTCTTTTCTTGCCGGGAAATGGCCTGTTTTGTCGTGTCCTTCTCGGGGCTGACGTTCATCGCCGTTAATCCACTCCTCAGGAGGATTTTTTCGTCTCTCACCGCGGTCGCCCCCTTCTGGATATGGACCACTCAGTGGGGAGAATCTCCCCGGAACATCATGTCCACTGGCACGATCCTGCCACCTGCGTGGATACATTCCTGCTACCATTTGCATGTCTACGCCAACGATTTTCCCACGCTTTGGACCACTTCCGGGACCCGGTCGTCCTCGTCGAGTTTCATCGGTTCCTCGGTCATCATTTGGTCTCCTGCCCCTACTCCTCTCGCCAGAATCCTCGTAGTATTTCCCATCCGTACGTCTGAAATCTGAACCATCTCCAGTCTCGCTCGACCCACGTTCGTTTGGGTGATGTGGTCGCCGAAGTCGTGGTGGACGCGGTCGAGGGCGCAAGTCCTCGTAGTCCTCCTGAGAACTCTCCGGTACTGGTCTTTGCTGCCTGTGCAAACTTTCCTTGCGACTTTCTTCTGGAGGTCCTCGGTTTATGGGACCATAGTCTCCTTCCTGGCCCCACTCCAATGGTTCTCTCGTAGGTCGGCCCCCATCTTCTCCACTACTCGAAGCGTCGGTGTCTTCTGGTCTGACGAGACGCAGCGAAGGTTTGAGTTTCACTCTGTGATTCCTTGATTTGTCCTTTTCGATAGCTTCCTCGGCATCTTGTATATACTTCGGAGGAAAGCGATGATCGCTGTCGTCTTCATGATGCCGTTCTGTTTCAGGTAGGATCCTCCTCTTGTCTTCCTTGCCACCTTCACCGTTTTCTCGGTTGTACGGGTGTTCATGAGCTATTCCGAACACTGGTTCAGGAAATTCTCTTTCGTCTTGGAACGGAGTACGTCTGCTGTAGGTTGGTGAGCTGTCAGATTTGTAATGCGATCTGTCTGAAAAAAAAACTGCTCTACAGGGTGGCCCATAATTATGGTGACACCTTGCCATCTACTATTTCTTCAACTTATTTTAGGTTGCTGTTTCTTCCTGGTACACATACTTATTTATTTGTTAGCACTATATTATCACTTCCAATATTTGCATTAAACACAGGATATTTCTAATTGGTTCTTGCTCGCGGCCACCGCAAATCTAACGATCACTTTTAAAAAATTGGTGTTTTGGCACGCTCCGTTTTCAGATGACTGAGAGCGTCCAAAAAATCGGCTTACATAATAGTTGGAAGGCATTAAGAGCTGAAAACGAATTCTTATTGAATTGGGAGTGACAGGTCCCATACGGTTCGCGTGAAATACAAAAATGCCTGAAAATTTCGATGATTTTGGCAGTGGACCCTCAGAACCCCAGATTTCAACCAACTGGATCTTTCAGCTTCCTCGATTTCCGGGACAGTGACCTTTTCAAAATTTGATAGAGATGTGAATCCTTTGTTTTCGTCCTCTTAGCTCCTATAGAGAGCATCATTCGATTGAGAGTGAGTTTGACGATATTGCCGGCGTGCCACCGTCAGCGAAATTATCTAACATATCAGTGCTGATGTACCAAGAGATCGAAGATATTCGAGAGTTCAATATATATTTTTGTTCGATGTTCATTAGCAAACAAAAATGCCATGTCGCCGTTTCGAACGAGGTTGAAATGCTTTTTAAATGAGGGCTTGTTTCTGTTACCATAATTATGGGCCACCCTGTATTTCTCACTGAAAATCGGGAAGATGCTAGAAATAGAAATAACGGGAAAAGGAGGTTGTGATGATGGAAAATGTTCAACTGATTAGTCATAGTTTTTTTCTCTTTAGCCGGTCTCATAGCTCGGCTTTGCCAGGGCCCGGAGGTATCACTGAAATTACCCAGGATAAAAGTTTCGGCGCCCATATCAAAAGTGGGAAAATCTGGGAGTGTTAGAACGTTTACCCTGGGTAGTCCCAATAGTGGATGCAGCCTCAGGAAAGATAGCTTGTTTGGCGCCTTTTTAGTCAGGGAGTCTGAAACCCTTCACCCAGGGCTGGCAAGCGTAGATTACCGAGGGTAAAAATTCTGACGCCTGCGTCAAAATTGAGTGAATATAGGGGTGTTAGAACGTTTACCCTGGCTAGTCCCAATAGTGCATGCAGCCTCAGGAAAGTCGGCTTGTTTGTCGCCTTGTGAATCTGGGGGTCTGTTATCCTTCAAATAGGGCTGGCATGCACAATCGAAGTTACGCAGGGTAAGCAGTGCAAAGCTTCTAAGCTAACCCATAGCTAGCCGCAGCTAAACACCCTGCTACTCATCAAAATGCTTACCCACCAGTGGATAGATGGGTATTCCTGCTGTTGCTGCTTGTTGCGGTGGTAGTGATTACACGTAGGGCAGATATCAAGCGGTAACCCATGGGTAGTGCTAATCACGATGGGTAAAGCATCAGATACCACAATTTTACCTTTACCCAGTGGTTACCCGTGGGTAGCCGTACCCATACACATCCATTCGATGATCTTCCCTTCTGAGTAGTTTCCGGTAATACTAACAATTGAGCCTATGACAATTATTATTACGGTGTTTCCCCACAATGATTAAAGCTTCATACCTCACAATTTTACCTTTACCCAGTTGTTACTCACGGGTTGCCGTACCCATAGGTATGAGGTTACGCTTTCGTTGAATGATGTATGCCAGCCCAGTAGTTTCCGGCCATGTCAACAGATGAGCTTATAACAATTAATAATGTGGTAAAAAAGAAAAGTATTACACCTGGCTTATTTCCAAAAATCTTCCTATATAAAGATCTACTCAAGTCTTCTGCATTTTTAAAGGTTCACTGAATGAATTTGAAAGAAAAAGACGTACCATGTTTTTCTGGATCTTGAGCTTGGATGCAGTAAAATGTGGTGAGCGACACGACGACGAATTCATAGAGCAGTTTCATCGAATCACTCAAGCAGCTGGCTCGCTTTTGTAGGAGTAGAACCGGAGTTGGCCGGCGCACTTAATGTGAAATGTCGCAGCGAAATCGCACGGCGCGCTTTGTGTTCTTGCCGTAGTACTAGTAAAGAAAAGCGCAAGAGAGTCCGGATTATTCCGCTTGATGCAATCAGTGCGAAAATCGCAAAACCGGTGAGATGAAGCCGGGATGGTTAGCTGTTAGAGGAATAGCCACACCGATAGATTTATGATGAAGAAAGCAAGTTTCACCATTTTTGGTCCGGAAAACTCGTCGATTCTGGATGAGCAGGTAGCCGAGAATCTTCCCGGGAAAGTTCGTAATGGCAACTGCTCCCAGATGTGGCGAAATTTGTAAGTTTATTCTCCATTACTTTTAAGGAAACAAAACACATATAAAAATTTATAAAGAAAAGCAGGCACATACAATTGCTAACAAGGTAACTGCAAACTCCGTATCTGATCTATGATACCCTATCGATGAACAGTAAGTAAATTCTCCATGAGTACAGGGCTTTTCACGCTCTTTGTAAGACAACGTCCATTTGTTGTACAACAGCGGAGAAGATCTCATCGATAGTTCCCTGAGCTTTGATCTGAAGTACAAACAGTTTTCAATGGCGCGAAGTACCAAAAAATTTCTGGGAATTTCTCCGGATAACCTACTCGGATGAGTTTCTTCAGTTTCTCATAATAATCAACAACGGGAGCTGTGGCAGTGGTGAAGGTGTGCAGGCGCTTCTTGATCGTCTCCATGTTGTCGTCGACACGACCACTGTATGGGTTAGGTTAGATAGAGCGGGTAACGGCGAACTGGCGCGGGGGGTAAAATTTCTACCTTGTTTTTGCGCGGTGAAGAAGTCGCTCGATTAGGATGTCATCGGATACATCGAAGAAGATGACGGATTTTGCTTCTTGGATCTGTAAAGAGCAAATTTGTTGCTACAGAATGCAGCAACGCAGATGGAATTTCGAAAAAGGGGAGGGGGGAGGGTAGAAAAAGGACCTAGTAGATAGAAACATTACCATGGTGATCCTGGTGGCCCACGACCCGGATTCTATCGATCGGCGCCTCCGGGTCAACATCTGATCCTGCCCCTGCACCATATTCCACAGGCTAAACGCTCGTTCTTGACGCATTTTTTCTCACAGGTCACCTGTTACTCATCTTACCCACTATGCTAGCAGTAATTCTATCCCTAATATGCCTCCATATGCTCATTCTTCTACTTTTTTCTTCTGTTATCAGACGAGAAGGAGGCTGTGCGGGTTATGGGATCACTTCTATGAGTTTTTTTCTTGTGAAATAGCCCTTTCACTGCAGTGATTGGTATGTGGAGTAGTGTCGTCAGCCTGTATAGATTGTAGGGTTGAAATTAGCCCCTTAAGGTTTCTTGTTGTATCAGTGAAGAAACTACATAGTTGTGGCAAAGCGGGACAGCGGCCTATGGTGGCAGGAAACTGGCATGGGGCCAGATTGTACTAGTTTTGGCTGGAATTGTAGCTATTATTTATGTCCTGGGACCCGTTTCTTGCCCCGGAAAGGTAGAGGACCTCAAAAATTTGCCCCTGGATCGCAAGCATACCATGTCGTGCTACTTTTCCTAGACGAAAAGTGTGCTGGAGTTCATAGGCAGTCCCGGGAAGGCTGTGATCTACCCGTCCAGCTAGAGTGGACGAGTTTCCCGGGATAAAATGGGAATATTTTGTCCAAACGACTCGTTGCAGTCAGTGGTTACAGACAACATTTCTTCATTCATTCATTCATTCATTCATTCATTCATTCATTCATTCATTCATTCATTCATTCATTCATTCATTCATTCGCTCATTCATTCATTCATTCATTCATTCATTCATTCATTCATTCATTCATTCATTCATCAAATACAGCAGGATTTGCGACATTTTGCTCTTCAAACTCCTTCGCTCTAAATGAGCGGTAAGCTGAAACCTCCCCGGGAACGCTCATGAATCCCATCACTGTTGCTGAGGGTTGTTGCGAAATTACCACTTGGTTTCCCCGTAATAGTGACAGGAAAATCCACGAATATTCGAAGAAAAAAATTTTTTTAATGAAAATCTCACCTCATGTTCGAACTGCTCTCCCTGCTTCACTTCTCGTGGATAGCCATCGATCAAGAATCCTTTGCTGCCTTTGGCGACTTCTTTCAGCATGGCCTCCTTGATCAGGTCCAGAACAACCTCCTGAATGTCATTTATCTCACAGTTTTTCACGCCTTGAGCTATTATTAATGGAAATGAGGATTCAAGCGGGCCTCTAATTATGTGTTATACCATTTTTGGTCTTGATTTGTCCATTTTCGTGAGGTATGATTTAGGAAATGTCCACAAAAGAACAAATGGTCTTCAAATTATGATTTTGATTGATTGATTGATTGGTTGATTTTGGTGGTTTTGTTTATTGGTCGATTGGTTGATTGTGATTTTGGTTTGTCATTTTGGTTTCTCTTTTGAACCACACAAGACAGGGGTATTTTAGTGTTTCTCTGGACAAAAATTGCCAAAAGATATCATAATTGCTGGAACTTTAATATAATACGTGAAAAAAATCCTTGAAATATGTCCAAGTTTCTTGTAGGGTTGTAAAGGAAAGCACCAAAGTTGAACCGTGGCATTTATTTATTAGGCGAATTGATTTTTTTATTTTCCTTCATGAATAGTTGTCTGGGTTAAATAGTTGTCCTGCTTCTTATTCCTCATTATGGATAGTTGTCCAGGTTAAATATTTTATGTAGAGTTACTACTACAAATGCATACTACACTTACCAATGGCACCAACTCGCCGGCTTCCATAATTTTAGAAAGCTGTGCACCTCTAGGAGATCCAGATTTCACCTGAAAACAACGAAATTTCAGGAAAAGGACAGTTCCTCTAAGTGATTCACGCATACCTACCTCATCCCTAAGCAAATCGCCGGACGAAAGATGCGATAGGCCATACTTTGCGACGATTTTCTCACACTGCGTTCCCTTGCCAGAGCCGGGACCACCTGTATTCGATGATTATGAGGTGAGTTTATTATTTATTTTATTTAATAAGCGAAATGGTTTGTTTGACCTACCTACAATGAAGAAGATAGGAACGCCGGCTTTCTTCAATGGGGTTAGATCGATGTGCTTTCTTTCCACTGTCAGCCTGCAGATTATGATTTTATTTATTTATTCAATATACTCAAAGGTATGTCATTAATAGAAGCAAAAATAGGAAAAAGAGTACTCAGCGCTAGAGGTTCCGCCTTTGTGTGCCAAGACCGTGATTATTTTTGTATATGATTTACTGGTATGAGAAGAAAAATTTACTTTGACGTGGTCCAAAAAATCTAGCTGATAAGGTCCCTATCCTTCCAGAAAGGAAAGTTTACAGGAGACTCCAGTGGCTGAAGTTTGCAAAACGCGCATATACAAAGTGGTACTCTGACTGTCTGCGCATCCACACATCTCATAATTACTATCACTGTTCTCATTCTCATCTGAACGTGTTCCTTCATGTTTTAACCTGTCCACAGGAGTGGCACGGTGCGTGAGAAAGGGTCACAACTACTGGAGTTCCCTAGACATAGTTAAAAGTACCATTCAGTATGGTGAGATGGTGGCGAAATATGTTAGGTTGGCGGAAAAGTTTTGTCCAAAATTTTCATCCTCTCTTATTTCCCTATAACTTTATCCAACATCTTTCTTTCTTCTTTCGTTTCCCCTCTCTTCTATCGTTCTTATCCTATAGGTCACACTTTTCTCAAGGTATTCCCAAAAAGAAATGATTCTTGAAATATTTAGTACAGGACTTTAGCGCCAGCCCAATATTCTGGGCCAGCTAAAAGAAGCCTGTCATTAGGTGGAAAAAGCTGTTCCTGGATCTTTGTTGAATTTTTCTGGTTTCCATAGATGCAGCAATCCAGGAAGCACACCTAGGATTGAACGACTGCCTCTTCAGTAAAGTAACGAATTAACGAATTAACGAAATTTCTGAGACACTGAGGCATAGGTTTTTCCCTTGCATTACATTACATTACATTATATTATATTACATTACATTACAATACATTACATTACAGTATAGTCATTCTCTTAATGGTGGAAAATAAGTATAGAGAAAGACATATTTGTTTTTTTACATTCATATATCATTCCATACTAGATTTTTTAGATTTCATGTCTTACATGGTTATTATATTATTTTATATATTTTATTTTTTCAAAACTTTTTCTTAGATTTTTCTCTCCTGAATTAAACTGATGATGGATTAGTGAGAGGCTGAATAGGGTGTAATCTATCCGTCCCTAGCAACCCATGCTCAATCCGCGGACTTTAGATGCAGGATAAACTGGAAAAAGCGGCCATTCCCCTCACTCTCTGGGAAAATGTGCTCCAGAAAAATTTGTCACGTCTGGATGGATGTCTTGTCAATCAATTCTCAGGGCGGACGGGCAGCAAAGTGCGCTCAGCCCAGCTCTACATTGTAAAGCAGTTTTTTGTTAATGGGTGGGAAAATGTTGAGGGAAATGTGCAGAGCTAAGCGGCTCGCTCATGGATGCGAGGAATATCAAAGGCACAAGAAATGGGTGAACACACTTACTTGTGGCCCATCAATTGATCGAGATGTTTGGAAACTTCGGCGAAGATCTCGTCGATGGTGCCTTTTGCTTGGATCTAAATTTTTCCACAAAAAAATTAAACGGCAAGTTAGAACCGGGAAAAATCCTCATTTGTAACTCCAATTTACCCTGATTAGTTTCTTCTTCTTCTCATAGTATTCCACTACTGGAGCTGTGGCAGTGGTGAATGTGTGCAGGCGTTTCTTAATCGTCTCCATGTTGTCGTCAGCTCTTCCACTTAAGTCAACTACTTTATTCAAAGAAATTTGGTAAAATCTCAGCGTAACCCTGGATATCTACCTGGTCTTGGCTCTGTGCAGCAGTCGTTCTACTAGGATATCTTCAGAGACGTCGAAGAAAATGACGGATTTAGCCTCTTGGATCTGGAGAATGAAATCCAATCCAGAAATAAAGGAATTCCCAGAGAGGTAGTCACACTAATAGAGGACCTCATTCTCAAACTGTTCTCCTTGTTTTACTTCACGAGGATAGCCATCAATCAGAAATCCCTTGCTTCCCTTGGCGACTTCCTTGAGCATGGCCTCTTTGATGAGATCCAGAACGACTTCCTGAAATTGGAAAATCCATCAAATTCATTGCAGCCCTTTACAGAAATATTGAAAAGAGCATTATTTTATTTCCTAGCGTTATTCCGGGAAAACATGGAGGTTGATTCACCTTTGTTCTAGTTTGTTTTAATAGAGCGGTTATCCACGAAGTTAAGAAAATCCTCAAGAAAAAGTAGAATTAGAGCCGGAAACTCACCAGTGGGACTAGTTCGCCTGCTTCCATGATCTTAGTCAGCTGAGCTCCTCTAGGAGAGCCTGATTTTACCTAAAAGGAGATTTGAGGGATAAAAGATGCGATCCAGAATGCTGAGCTTCTCTTATTTTCATTTTTAATTCCAAGATTTTTGATTTTATTCGATTTTTGAAATAGGATATGGAAAGGTTTGAAGTAAAGAAAGGAAAAGTTTAGTGGTGAACGAACGAATGGGCAAGTGAATGAATGAATGAATGAATGAATGAATGAATGAGTGGATGATTGGACGAATGAATTTATGAATGAATGAGTGAATGGATGAATGAATAGGTAACTAAATAATTAAGTAAATAAATAAATAATTAAATGAATAAACGAATAAATAAATAAACAAGTAAATAAGCAAGCCAGGTAACCAACGGCAGAACGAATAAATATAATTTTTTAAAAATTTATCAACTGTATAGGTCCCACATCTATCTCCCAATAAAGGTACTTGTAACCTGTTGTCATTTTTTAGTCGTTTTTTTCATTCTTTCCTTGGTGTAGGAAAATAAAACAAACACTGAATAAAGAGGGGAAAATGGCCAGATGGATGAACTAGCGGATGAGCGGATGAGTGAGCAAGTGAGTGAAGGAATGGATGAGTAAATAAATGGGCATGTAAACAAACAAATAAATAAGTAGGCGAATAAATTAGTAAACAAGTGCATACCTCATCCCTAAGAAGATCGCCTGATGACAGATGTGATAGGCCATACTTTGCGACGATCCTCTCACATTGAGTGCCTTTTCCCGACCCGGGACCTCCTGCAACCGTTATTTCAGGTGACAAATAGGTAATGATCCAGAACAAATCGTACTCATAGAAATGGGTAAAATGGGTACCCACATCGAGTAATCGCACCTACCGACGATAAAGAAGATCGGCACGTTGGCTTTCTTCAGCGGAGTAAGGTCGATGTGTTTCCTCTCGACACTGGGCATTCTGTAGAGGAGAGCGTACATTGTTAAAGAGGGGGGGGGG